>CM077810.1:8480000-8541868 GCA_039764185.1 Tamarix austromongolica
AAAAATGAAGTGATTAGCACACAACCTCATTTCAAAAAAACAATCAAACAAACCGCTGGGTAGAAAAAATTACAATGATGATAGTAGTAGAAAGAGCGTTCATTACAAGAAGATGAAGAAACAAGGATATGTGTTTTAGATTAGGAGTCAAGTTGATATACTTAACAATGGATATAGATGAAGGAAATATGGTCAAAAGGCTGTTAAGAACAACAAATTTCCAAGGTATATATATACTATATATTATGTAGGCGTAGTTGCCGCTAGAAATCCGCTAAAAGTATGTTTAAACATCTAGTCTATGCATAATTGGCAAACGCATCTTGAAAATTTCATGTTTCTATCTCTGCCTTACGAGGATACATAATGGAAGAGAAAGCTAATGCGTCTAGTGTCTCCAATCAAAGCATATAAAAATAAGAAGAAGAAGAAGAAGAAGAAGAAGAAGAAGAAGAAGAAGAAGAAGAAGAAGAAGAAATTATTCGAATCAATCTATTACTATAATAATGAAAACCAAATCTCAGTAAAGAAAAAAAAGAAAAAAAAAAGTAATCCAACATACCAGTAACTGAGAGAAGTATGCCTTTAAGAGAAATCCAGCCATCTTTTCCGGTATCCTTGAAAAACTTTATGATATAATATGGAGAAATTGCACGTACTATACTTGGATTTCAATATATCATGTTGTAGAGCCCAATAGCAAATATAGAGAACAACCATATAAACCCTATTGGTGCAAACAAAAATGCCCCCTTGTGGGTACCATAATGTTGTAGGGCAAACAAGCCGACTAATATTACGCAGGTAATCAGCTGGAGCACACCTATGAACCACAACAATACTAGAAGACAAGAATAAAAAAATAGTGACTTTGCGCCCATACTATTATTTTTTATGATCTATGTGATGAGAAAGAGCACTTTGCCATGAAAATAAGTATTGACCAACACAAAAGTTCTAGCTTGTATCCCATCCAAAATATATTTGGAGTTTGAAAATTTAAAGGAGCAGAAAAAAAATCCCCCCTTTAATATAATGAACTTCAATTCGTATAACTAACTATTTAACTCTATACACGATAGACCCACAATCTATGTCACTGCTGATTGCTTTACGCCTACACAATGCAAACTCATTTACCAACCAGAATAAATTCAAATAGAAGCAAATAATCACTATTTTCATGCCCATTTTAGCAATGATCCCCTACAAAGGAAACCTAATGAATTTTATGGCTTATACTTATGATCTCACAACCAAAACTTTGCACCCAGAAACTTTTAGCCAAATGAATTTTATCATAGTAATCAATTTTTTAGCAGAATAATCTGAATTTCTGAAACTTTAAGCCAAATAAATTTTCATCTACAACCCAGAAACTTGTAAAAGGATGCAAGAATGGATAATACTAACTAATAAACAAATAAATAAATAAAAATCAACACCTCAGACTTGGCGGCTATTTCCATTTGCTGTTTTAATAAAGCATATGATTGGCTCCAAGAAAGGAACGAATGTGACCCTGAAATCGAAAGACTGAAAATAGAACTACGGTTGCTCGAGCTCAGACTTTCTTCACCTCTGACACCATCGGGTCCACCCCCACCGTTATGGGAAGAACACGCCCCAATCCTACACATTCTGATCCCATCTCTTCCTATGACTGCAGGCGCCCAATTTGTTCTCTCCGAATCTGCGGCCAGACCATAAGTCCGTCCTCTTGCTCCTACATTGAAATCCGTGAACAACTTCAAACGCAACAAATGCATCTTTTGGATATCAAACTCCAAATATCAACCATCTATGGCAATAGACCCGCATAAAAACTGTTTTAAGAAGGTTTTATGGTTGTAAAAGGAGATAATGCAGTATACTGATATTATATGAGAATCTTCAAGAGCAGAACCGAAAGGACCAACTGCATAACGCATGACCAAGAAGCTATCAAATCCTAAAGCTACTGTTATGGTAATCTATAAATGAAATAGGTAAAATAATAGGATATATTATACAGTGAACTTTATTAGCTATCAGTGTATCTAGCATGAAGACATCTAAGATTCAGCATGCTTATTCTTGATATTCATTCCTTAGGTTGGTCAAGCTACATACATTCAAATGTACTACCTTGAGGTAGAGTACAACACCATAATATATCTCTTGATTAAGTGAGCTAATGTAACATATATAAAGTAGGGCATGACATAAAACAATCTTTCAAGTAGCCAATTCAAGACTATTATATTTCGAAACTAGGGTTTCAAAGCCCAAGACACAAAATTGAATAGTTCAAATCAATTAATTTCAATTAAAGGTGTTACGATGCAATTAATTCTATATATTTAATTTTAGAAAAACAACCATACAAATGACCAACTTCATTATTTCACTTAAAATCTAGGATTTTAGGGTCGAAAATACAATTCGATTGAATTCTATTAATTTATTTAAATTGAATGTTTAGAAATACAATTAGATATGTTTTGTAACATACCATATAATCAATTGCTCAAAAATAATAAAAGAAATATCCAATTTAGCATAATTAGGGTTTTTGAGCCCGGAACGCAAATCCGATCAATTCTTCCTAAAGTATATAAATTGACAGTTTAGAATTGTAATTAAATGTATTCTAATGTAATTTATATAATCAATTGAATAAAACAACTCGATTACACAATCCAATTTAGACCCGTAAGAATTTTGACCCAAAAATCCAATTCCAATCAATTTCACATAATTTTCCTAAATCAATACATTCGATATGAAATTAAATATATTTCAAAAGATATTATAAAATCAATTGAGTAAAAAAAACACAATTATACAATCCAATTCCATTACACACGAATTTTGACCAAGAAAGTCAATTCCATTGAATTCCACATAAATTTCTCAAATTGACGGTTCTAACATAAAATTAGATACATTTTAAAGCATAACGTAAAATTAATTTGCCCAAAATGGCTTAATCGGACGAATCCGAAAAATTTGGACACAACCCGGCCTAAAATCCGATTTTCACAAATTAACCAAATGCACTACAATTCACCACTCTAAATTAATCATACAACATATATATACATAATTACACAATCAATTTAGCTTATCATAAGCCAATTCATTCTCAATTAATCAAAACAAGGGCTAGGGTTTTCGAAAAATTATACCAAACGAAACTGACAAATCTGAATGGGTGAAGGCCGGAGAAGATACGCCGAAGTTTGAGGATTGCTCGCCCGCAACCAGCGAGGCTCGTCGTGGCCGGAGGATGGCGGCACGACCTGTGCTGCTGCTCGTGGCTGCTGTTACGCGTGGCTACTGCTTCGGCTGCTGGTTGCTGCAGTGCTGAAGCTGGCAGGCACAACGGTGGCGTACGGCTGGAGTGGCAACATCAATGGTGGCCGACTGTCGGCTGTTGACAATGGAGGAGCTGGTGGCGACGTCGATGGGGCGTAGAGGGTAGGGAGACCGATGGGAAATAACAGAAGAGAAGGGAGAGAAGAAGAGAGAAAGGGAAAAGGAAGACGGTTGGGGCCGGGGTCGTGTGTGTGTGTGTGTGTTTTTTTTTTCCCTCTTCTCTTTCAAATAATATAATTAATATTACTGCTAATAATAATATTATTATTAATTATCTAATAATATTATTAAATAATAAATTTAAATAATAATTTGTATTATTTAAAAATATTTAATATAAAATTAATATTTTATAATGTATTATCAAGATAATATTAATCATAATTTATAATAAAATAATAATTATTATTAAAAATAATTAATAATGGGAAATAAATAAAAATATGAATAATATAAATATTAATCATAATGTCCAACAATTAGTAATAATATTTTTTTATTAAAATAATAATAATAATAATGTCCTAAAATAATTATTCTTAGTAATAATTAATAAAGAATTACATTAATAAGAATAATAAGAATCATTATTTTAAATAAATTAATAATAGTATCTAATAATTACTAATAATGTGAATTATTATTGATAATATTTATTATTGTTAAGATAATATAGATTTGAATGATAATTGGTAGTATTTAATAATAAATTAATTTAATAGTAAATGGTAGTAGATATAATATATATTATTTCATTATAATTTTTAAAAGACACCATTATGAACAATATTAATATAAAAAATTAGAAATAAAATAATAATTAATAATAATATATGTAAACTATTATTTCTAATAATTACTAATGACTTAATTATTATTATTATTATTATATTATATTAGTTAGAATAGAATTAATCATTATTAAAATTATATAAAAACAAATATTATTGTTGAATTTCATAAACACTAATACCAACAGATGTAAAAGTGGGTATTAGTTTTGTTGGTATAATGCTACTAATAACCACAGATATAAGTGATGGTAAAAGATTTGTTGGCATAATATATTAATACCAACAAATAAAAAATTTCTGTGGGAAAAACTACATTATTGCCCACAAAAAATTATCTGTTGGTATTAGTTACTTTTACCCACATAAAAAGTATTTGTGCCTAAGTTTCTGTTGGCAAAAGTCAATTATTTTGTAGTGAAATTCGAAGATAAACAGATGACTACATAGCTAATTATAGACAAAATGTGCAAAATAAGTCACTAGCAAGAGGGACATGCGCATGGGATGCATGAGGACGTTTTTCTTATTTAATAGACTATTTTTATATTTATTTATTTTGTTATTAATTATTTAATTATTTACATTATGATTGGCTAATGTATAAAGTAGCTTTTAGAGGGATTCTATCTTACAGGATTTATCTTATCTTATCATATCTTATAGGATGTGGTTGGAGTAGGGAATTAGACATTGCATGGGGGATGATTTTTGTCATATTTTTGTGCCTAATTAATTATAATTATCTTGTAATATTGAGGAGGTTCAATGGCTATATGCATAAACAATTAAATGGAAATGTGAGTTATTCCTTGTTTGAATTTTGTGTGAGTTTTTTTATCAATTATAATCAATTCTACATGAGTGATTATCATTGAAACTCTGAATCTCTTTATCTGTGTGTATTAGAGGTTAAGAACTATCTCTAGACCCCATCCATACTCGATGTCATCTTAAACCATAGCCATCACCTTCAATGTCATCATAATCATCTTTAACCTATTCTTTTTAACTAATTCTACCTATTTTATTCCCAAACCATAGATAATAACTCCATTATTATCACACATTCATGATCATCATTTATCTTCAAAATCAATTCATAAAATCATCATCATTCCAATCATTGATCATCATCATATTCATCTCACAACTAAAACTAATCTTAAACCCTAACTAAAACGTTAACGCACAAACTATATCACACTAAAACCTTAACCATTTAACCTTTATCTCTTTAAATAAATCATTACTAAATCATTATCTTCCTAATCAATCCCTAATTGACATATATTACCACCCAAATCATAAATCCATAATCCTCCACACATTATGTTTATATATCCACCTATTAAGCATGTAATCCTATATATTTCCACAATAAGGAAGTCAGAACAGAGTATACACCATATAAAATCATAGTTGAAAAAATCACACATATAAATGATATCAATTAAAATAGATTCAAAGTATAATTTCATGACAATTAGAAAAACATAGAAAAATTATCAATATCTCAAACCATAGTCTATGCTTTCAATATCATCCCTTAAAATAAAGAATTTAGCCACTCATCATGTATGAATTAATTATACAAGGCATATAATAAAATAGGAAAAGAAAAGAATAAAATTAAACAAAAAATGCATGAAATTAGGTGGCCAGATGAGCTCTAGTTGACCTGTAACACCTCCAAAATTCACTACTGAAAAATTTCGTTTAATTAAAAGAAAATTAGCGGAAGCAAATTAATAAACCGTGAACTTTGGGAGTATTACCGCCACACTTAGTACCATACCGGTTCACTCATACCGTTCCAGTACCAAGTGCTAAGGCTAAAGGAGTGAAATCCAATTTTTCAAGAAACTTAAGCATAAATTAATCAGAGTAGCGCTGTAAATAATTTATCAGAGTAAAATCCACCAGTGGTGGTTGCAAAACAACAATATATTGAATTTATGAATTTTAAGAGGCAAATTAAAATCTTAACAAGTCCGGATAGTTCCTTACGCTCATTCCCGAGGCCCACTTGAAAGCATCGAACATGACCTGCAAGGGGCACTGCCCATTGAATAGGCAGGGGCCCCACGAGGGGAACCCTTCAGTACTACGGTACTGAGTAACCCTTTAAAAACACGCTTAAAGACAGGCATGCAATGTCACACATGATATACTAGGATAACCGTACATAACGACATATGTAAATATAACAATCAGATCCATACATTCACGTATTCAACATGCCAATCAGATATTAATGGTGTATACGTCACATTCATCTTTGTCCATTTGCATACTTAACAAGTTAACCGAATATTAATAGGTCATAATGAATAATCGATACTTTAGGGCCTTAAGGCCATTAATTCATCATTAATCAATCATCTCGAATTTTAAATGTCCATGTGAGTGCGGGAACCCCACTATTATAGCCGGTGGACCGGAAATATATATATACAGGACAAAACGCTCCTGGCCACTATTATTCGCCGGTGGGTCGGTCTCCAGGGCAGAACGCTCCTGGCCACTATTATTCGCCGGTGGACCGGTCTGGCCCCGACTCATAAGGTATTCCACTGTAAGTGATTAGTATCTTTCCCATATCTTATTGATTTTACGTTTGGTTTGCTGAGCACGGAATCCCCCACTATTATAGCCGGTGGACCGGAAATATATACAGGGCAAAACGCTCCTGGCCACTATTATTCGCCGGTGGTTCGGTCTCCAAGGCACCCCAGCTCCTGGCCACTATTATTCGCCGGTGGACCGGTCTGGGCCCGGCTCAGCATCTTCCTCTTTAAGTGATTAGTGTTTTAAACGTATCTTATTCGAAAGTGTTCCACCCTTGACATGCATGGCTAACTATATCCACACTTATCCTCCCAGGAGGGCCCGTCCCATATCTTGAGACTTCTGCACCTCCTAACTCGGTTTTCTCCAAAAACCCTAACTCGGGCCTATGTGGCCCATCCTTTTCTATCGTACACATCCCGACTATTTCAACACCCCACACGTCACGACCCTTAGATCCAATCCTCACTTTCTACCCCACTCATTCTCTTTTACTTTTATTATTTTCTTTTTCTTTTTCCACCTTCTCACATTAGGGTTTTCTTCCTAAACCCTAGTTTGGTCTCCTACGCACCCTTATACCGTCCCACGTACTATTTTTACCCGAAGCTCCCAGACACCCAAATGACACTTCTGTTATCTTCCTCACATCCCGAGGTAACTTTCCATACGTAAAGTCTACCCCCATGCGGACACTAACCATCCCATGCAAACCCTAGTTTCTCCCATACCTACATTAGCCAACTTACTTTCCTTTGGTCATCTTTCTCTCTCATTACTCTTTTTCATGCCTCAATACCCGACTACCACATTAAATATCCTAGCATGCATGTCCCTAAGGGCCACATCGCATCACATCATAACATGTAGCATATCCATATCAGCACATACCAGAAATGGCACATGAACACACCTTGGTTCCAAGCCATACCACACGTGAGACAATTAAAATAATAACATATAGATCTCGACATAAAAATTATGCAAGGCATCCAAGGCATGTAGGACACATATCACACATTCAACTTTACTACACCCTTACTCGGTTTAGGTTACCGAGCTATCTTTCACATAAATTAGGCCACTAAACGCCCTTTATAATTGTTACACTTAAATATACTTCCCATTTAGTTGGTTAGATTATCAATTTACCCATTTCCTTTATTATAATCAACAAGTCACCCATTAGTTGGTCAAATTACCAAATTACCCCTCTAGTTGGTTAAATTACCAAATTACCCTTTCATTACAAATTTACCAAATTGCCCTTTTATGATAAAATTTCCATTTTGCCCATTTATTACAAAATTACAACTTTAACCTTTTAATATAAAATTACCATTTTGCCCTCTTCTTACAGAATTACCATTTTACCATTTAATCACAAATTACTATTTTACCCTTTATTCACAAAGTTACTATTTTGCCCCTTTAATTATAAAATTACCAATTTGCCCTTTTGCTACAAAATTACCAATTTATCCTTTCACTTACAAATTTACCATCTTACCCCTTATTACTCTACTTATATTAAATTATTATTATTACTACATAAAATATTAACTTTAATCCCTCATCTTCAATTCTTATAATTAGTGTAACATTATTAACACCCATATATATTCTAGGCCAATATCGTGTACAAGACACATTACTAAAATTCACTAAGGCTCACAAAATACTAATCCTGCAATAAATATCACAATACCATAGTAAAACATGGATAATACTTAATATTTTCACTAATAACCAACTTCTACCTTAAACAATTTCTCCAAACATGGCACATAATCTATCATACTTCCATTTCATCAACCAACTCAAGAAAACATATATAATATACTAGACAACATATATTAAACATAATACACATTAAAATGCCTAATGTGCTAACATACGTTAATCCACATATTTAAGCGGGATTTAACGGTTACCTCGGTTTCGCAAAACGAACCTTACCGGTATTCCGGTTAAAGGTCCAAGCCTTGATTATAAAAACCAATACCTAAAAATAATATAAAGATTTATTACATTAAAAATAATAAAATCAAGGCATACAACTTTATAATCCTTAATTAATTAAATAATTAAATTAAAAAAATATAATTATACCTCAAAAGTTTTCCCAAATAAATTAATAAGAGTAGCAGCTCATACTGCTCATGCAGCATGAGCTGCATGCAGAGGAAGAACAAGGAGGGGCTCGAAGGTGGCAAGGATGGAAGGAGGGAGAAGTGCTTTCGGGTTGGTGGTTTGGGGCTAAGAAATGAGGGGTTTCGAGGAGGATTTAGGGCAAGGCAATAGACCAGCGATGGAGAGGGGGTGTAAGTGGTCATTGGGGAAGGGTTAACGGCGGCAGCGAAGCTGCGAAGGTGGCGGCCGAGGAGGGAGGTCGAGATGGGGCTGGCGAGGAAGGAAAATGAGGAGGAAAATGGAGGCTTTCGGGTGACGGTTTCGACCAAAGGAGGATTGGGGATGGTAGAGGGGGTTGCAGGGATTATTTTGGTGGTTCATTTGGCAGCACAGGCGGCGGAACGGTGGCAGATAGGGGCAGCACAGGGTGCTTGCCGAGAAGGGGTGAAAGGGTAGAGAAAAAGAAGAGAGGAGGAAGAATGGGCTGCGGGGTGGCTCAATGGGGACTGTGGTGGTTCGAGGGTCAAGCATAAGGTGGAAGTAGGTGGTGTAGGTGGTGGTTGAGGCGGCGGAAGCGGCGGAGCCGCGGCAGCGAAAAAAAACAGGGGGAGAGAAGGGAGGAGAATAATGGGAGAAAAGGAGAGGCTCGGGAGCATGGGGGAGGCTCGAAAAAAAAATACAGAAAGGGCAGGGAAGGAGTAATAAATAGAAGAGGAAGAGAAGGGAATGGATAGGGCTCGAGGGGCGGCTATAGGTGGTAGGGAAATGGAGGTTGCAGGGAGGGGGAGAAGGGTTATGGCAATGGCAGGGAGAGGTAGAGGGAGACAGGAATGGGTAGAGAAAACGATGCGAGGGAGAGAGAGAGAGACAGGCGAGTCAATGGGGGAGAGGGAGCTGCAGATCGGGCGGCGAAAATCTCGCCGGTGATGAGGGAGGAAGACGAAGGAAGAAGAAGGGAGTGTCGAGGGCTAGGGGCTGTGTGTGACGGGCGGACCGGCCGAAGAAAAGAAAGAGCCGGCCCGGTCGAAGAAGAAATAAAAGAAAGGAGGAGGGGCGGCCGGGCTACGCACGAGAGAAGAAGAAGAAAAAAACTGGGCCAGGCCCAAGCGCCGGGGAGCGATAGGGCAGGCCGACGCCCAAGGAAGGAGAAAGAAAAAGAAAGAAAAGGGAGAAGAAGGAAAAAGGGAAAAAGGGAAAGGAAAAATTGTTTTAATTAAAATAATTTAATTTATAAATAATAAGGTAAAATATTTTTGGGTAATAAATTTATTTAACAATTTAATTGAAGTATAAGGATTTAAAAGGGATAATTTTAGTAAAATAATAATTTGGAAGATTATTTAAATAATAAGAGTATGATAAAATAAAAAAATATTTATTTTAATTTATTAAAATATTTATACCAAATTTCATACACTCAAAAATCCATAAAATAATTAAATTAAAAATATTTAAAAGCTAATTTATCCAAAATAAAATTTATTTATTAAAATATAGGGTTTTAAAAATCCGGGGGATTACATGACCTCTAGTTGATGACTTCATATTCTTCCTTGCACAAACAACCTTAATCATTCATGAAGATGTTGGCTTGTTTTTTATGCTTTTTTTTTGTAAAACTGGGCACATGATTAAAAAATTAAAAGTTTGTGAAGATGGAAATGATAATTTGGTTAATAATCTAAAAAAAATAAATCATATATTGGAAGAATTATTAAGATGGTTGAAGGTTGAATGCAGCGAACCCTAAATTGAGAATCCTATGATAGAGGATAAATTAATGAAAGAGAATCAGAAACTAGGGGTCGATGATGAATGTAGTAAATGCATTATGAATAAATGGAATCATAAATTGATGGAATTAATGGAGGTGGAGGGTAGAGGTTGAAGATGAATATAAAGAAACCATAATACTTGAATCTAAAGATTGGAGGCTATGAATTCATTATCTCTTATGGGATTATAGTTAGAAAGGTATATATATATATATCTATAAAAGGCTAAAAGATCGTGTATTGGGTTGGTGAAAATATAAGATAGAAGATGGAGAAGATTTTAAAAAGTTCCTTGTCAAGGTTGAGATCACCATGATCGTTTCAATGGCTACAGATGACCTCCACTCGATGGTCAATGGAGTATCCTTCCCTAAGTAACCTTTAGCATTTTTTTAATTAACAATTTGACCATTCTCTAGGGAAAAAAAAGGTATGCATAAAAGTTGTATTTCTTAATCTTAGATTTTAAATTCGACTTAAATAATCTCAATTGGTGCTTAGATGAAAATTTTATGCTTCAAATAATGAAGGAAATTTTTGTAATTTTATTTGAATATTTTGGATGCCTTTTGACATTTAAACCTTTACAAAAACACTTTGTTTTTGCTTCTTTTCATTATGATTCATCCTAAAGAAGTACCTATGATTTAAGAGAAGTTAAATTGTCCTTTTACATGGAAAAATAATGTAAATTATGAGGATTAACATTATAAAAATATGGCATAAAATGTGCCTATCACTTGCTTACTTTCATCCACTTGAGTGCTAGGATTATGAGTGTAAGAAAGGTTAGGTAAGAGTATGATTAATATATTTTTATCACGCATTTTTTTTGAATGAAAAGCAACTAAGTCAAAATCAAATTGGGTTTAATTAGAGTACTAGTTAGGGTCCGATCGATAGTTAGAAACTTGCTTACATGTAATTTTGGTAACTAAATTGTAAAAAAGTTTAATAATGGATATTTATTGGGAAAAATAGAAAAAAATCATGAAAAATTGTGAAAAGGAAGAAAATAATTTTAGGAAAACAAATATATAGAAATATTTAGTATTAAAGTTGGCTTGAATCCTAAATAAATTCAAAAAGGAAAAAATTAGAGAAATTATCTAATTGAAAAAAATAGATTTTTTTTAGATTGAACTATATGGAATAAGTGGATTAAATAAATGAGTTTGGAATATTCTAGGTAATTAATAAGGCTACTTACCCAAGATAATTATGGATCATAAAAATGGGGTATTATATATTTCCCAATAATATGAATAAGCCATCCTTAGCAAAGTCTCAATATGCTTCATAGAAAGCTTATTTCCTAAGATAATTAGAATGATGATTAAAACATGATTATTGCTATGTATACAAAGTAGAACATCCATATAAAAAATGAAGCCATTTTAACAATTTACATACTTTTTAGTAAATAATTCATATAATCTTAAAATTTGATTTTCATCCTTTATTAATATATAACAAAGTATTTAATGCATAAATATTATTAATAATAGTAATAGTAATAGTAATAGTAATAATAATAATAAGTAAGCGTATAATTGAAATTTTTTTCTTTGACTTTTCTAAAGTGACTTTATTTTTAATACAAAATTTGATGATATAATAATTTGTTGTTTGATATGGAGAGAGTAACATATATCACAATTCGTATACTATACAGTATGTTGCATAGTGCAACACCATGCGACATACACCTTATTAACATTTAAAAAAAATCTATGAAATAATTCGTGCTATATTGTTCCTCTCTTTAAAATAAATTTTCATTAGTGTTTAAGTAATATTTCACCATTAATGTACTAATTAATCTTTCACCATTAATATACTAATTTTTTTACCATTAATGTATCAGTCTTTCACATCTAATGTATTTATTTTTTACTAATAAGTTGATATATTACTGCTAATGCATTAATCTTTTAGAACTAATATGTTGATCTTCTTACCACTCAGGTACTAACTTTTAACCAACGAGTTGATTATTTACCATTATTTTACTTAAAAATAATCTTTTACTATTAATATACTACTCTTTCACCACTAATGTACTGATCTTTCACTACTAATATAATAATATTTTACTAGGTAGTTGAAATTTCACTATTATACAATGTAAAACTAATATTTCACCACTAGTGTATTGATTTTTCACCACTAATGTATTTATTTTTCACCAACAAGTTGATATTTTGCTGTTATTCTACTTAAGACTGATATTCACCATTAATGTACTAATCTGTCATTACTAATCTACTAATCTTTTACCACTAATGTAATGATCTTTCACTAGCGAATTGATATTCCATCATTATTCTACTTAAAATTAATCGTTCATCACTAGTTTACTATTTTTTTTTACCATTGGTGAGTTGATATTCTCCCATTATTCTACTTAAAACTAAGTGTATTTTTTTTACTTCTAATGTACTGATCTATCATCACTAATGCATTTATTTTTCACTAGCAAGTTAATCTTGCACTATTATTCTACATAAAATTGATCTTTCACCACCAATGTACCAATATTTAACTACTAATGTACTAATCTTTCACCATTAAAGTAATGATCTTTTACTAGCGAATTGATATTCCACCATTATTCTACTTAAAACTAATCTTTCACAACTAGTGTAATGATTTTCCATTATGAATGCTAATCTTTCATAACTAAGGTATATATTTTTTACAAGCAAGTTAATGTTTTTCAATTATTCTACTTCAAACTGATCTTTCATCACTAATATATCGATCTTTCACCAATGAGATAAAATTTCACCATTATTCTACTTAAAATTAATCTGTCACCACTAATGTAGTAAAATTTTACCAATTTTTTATTAAAATTTTATTAATATTGATATTTATTTATAAATTAGACTTTAGAAAAATTATGGGGTGTGTGTGTGTATATATATATATATTAATAAACCAAAATTAAAATAAATTACTTAGAAAAAATTTGAAAAAAGAAAGTATTATAGCACTTGTTGATTAGAGCTAGACCATGCAATAAGTTGTATAGTATAAACTTTATAGTTATCAAGTGTCTTCTACAAAAGTAAAATAAAGTTGCACATTAGCCATTAATTTTTGCTAGCAAGCATAAGATAGAAATATATTATTAAACACTCTTAGGGAGCGTACTATCTATCATCTTTATCACAAGAAAATAATATATAAAAAAAGAAATAAATGATTAGCCTAAATAGTTTTTAAAATAAATAATTATATTAAATAACTACTTTTGATAAGTAGATCTACATATATACCATATCTCTACTTAAGAAGCACTCAAGTACATAACTACCAAAAACTAATAATCCTATAGAAATGAAAGCATACTCCTAATAACTAAAAACATACCAATGGTAATTTCAATAGGATCAAGCACAAAAAACTAATAAGAACTTATGTATTGCCTATGATATTTTACTAATCTCAAGAATTAGATGCTTGCACTCGCTATCTTCTTTCATTGGTAGGTTGATGGAGAAATTTAGGAAATTTTATAGTCACTAAAAAAGGTTTTAGAAGGAAAAAATTAAGGTAATGGAGAAAGTGCCATTTATTTTGATCCACTTAATTATGAGACAAGTATGAGAGCATAAATAGCCAAACATATGGAATTGGCCTTAGCTTGACCGAAGTACAAGTGACTCCTATTAGGAATGATGACAAATTAGTGATGATTTTCCCTAGTACTGGTTTTCTAGCATCCTACATCGATGGTATTATCCACTTTATTTCACCTTTTATAACCTTCCTTATGTCTCCTTATTTGAGATGAAAGATTGTACTAGATATTTGTGGTTGGTCTTGGGTTAGTCTTTGGGCCATACATATGCACACACTCACCAGTTGCTTATCTATTTGAAGCTAGGCTGGGCGTGGGTGTGGGTGTGGATCATTAATTCGGTTTAATCTTTTTACTGAAAATTTTCTTCCAAAAAAAAATTTGGAATGGGAAGCTTGGTCTTTTTCCATTCCAGTTACTTAGGCTTTTGTAAATACTTCAGTAGGTGCGGGGAGAGTGGGATCCAATTTTCAAGTATTGGCCATTTTCTCTTCATCGCCTTTTTCATTGTTTTGATTTAAACTATGTCATTGAATGATGCAGAAATTAATTAGAAAAATTCTTTCTTCACAAATCTTTAGTATTCTAGCACAAAATATTTAGGAAAAACTTTTGTATATCCTAGCTCTTCATTCCTGAGTGCACAAGAACAAAGGTTAGTTATGTTAACCTTAGGGGTGATAGAGAACACTCAATTGGCACCATAATCGAGCTGTATTTTGATTTAGGGTAGTGAAATTATTTCACTACACTACTAACTCTGATAAGTTTGATTTTATTTTCATATTTTACCTGCCTATTTACATATACTACTATTGATTTTTTTTGACACTCTAAAGCAAAATAATATTGGAAAATTAAGTATACTACTACTTTAATCTAGATTTCTTGTTGTCATTACGATGATCAACTTTATTTCTTGATAATTTAGTTTCATATGGTGATGAATATGCATCATTGTTCTGTGTTGACAATCAAAGTTAATAAGTCTACAATAGGCTCTAGTCAAAATTAATATTCCCTACTTATTGGTATTTTGAGATTTAATTTTTGATTTACATCTATTTTGGATGTTGTAAATTTGAAATTGTAGGTTAGACTAGTTGTGTGTCATTTTGCTTGGCTCCTTGTTTTCATTAGATTTTCTATTGATCTTGGGTTGCTTTTACTACAGCGTTCGTGATTTTATATCTAGTGTTTGTTCCTTTTGTTTGGATAAAACCTTATATCAAGTGCTTCTTCTAAACTTGAGTTTTGATAGTATGCTGATAATTTATTATTACGCTATTTTGCTATAATGGGTCATTTTCTTGCTTATGTTTTCTTCTAAAGTGTTATATTCAAGTGCCTTAATTGTTATTAAGTTAAAATAGCTACTATCATTCCTAAGGTGATTCTAGATATGTCCAAGCTTGAGCCACTGGATAGTATAAATTACCTTAGGTGATTGCAAAGGATGAGGATACTATTTGAAGCACTGGAAGTAGACTATATATTACACCAAGATCCACTAGTAGAGAAGGGTAGTGATATAGCTCATGTCACACCATCCACTACTCTAATTATTGTTGCTATCAAGAAATTTGTGATAGAAAAATTATGAATGGGATAACAAGATGGTTTGAGGTAACTTGTTGTCCCACATGAATAATAAGCCATTTGATATGTTTGTCAATGTTTAATTCTCGAAGGATATTTGAGAATCCTTGAAAATAATGGTTTGGATGAAGAAAGAAGAAAGAAGTATGCCATTAGGAATATTATGAAGTTCTAAATGGTCGACAATAAGCTAGTGATGGATCAATTCCTTGATTATGAGCTTCTCATTGCCAAATTCATAGGTGAAGGAATGAAAATATGTGAAGAGTTCTAAGATAACATGATGATAGATAAATTTCCACAATCTTGAAATGACTTTAAGATCCATTTGAAGTATAATAAGAGGGATATAAAATCACCATAGCTCATCAGTCATTTGAAGACAAAGGAGGCAAACCATATTAAGGACAACTCCATCTCTTATTCTTCTAGGCCAGTCATAGTAAAAGTGGTTGAATATGTTATTATTAAGGACCAACACAAGGGTAAAAGAAAGATGCTCCAAAAGAAATGACAATAAAAGAATCAGTCAAATTTCAAGAATGGTGGCAATATTCAGAAGAAGAAGAAGAGTGTTTGCTATGTTTGTGGGAAGACAGGTCACAAGGCCTATTAGTTCTACAAAAGGCAATGTCAGTAGAAGTATAACTAGGCTCAAAAGGTTGCTGCATAGGTTAATGTTCTTGAGACTGAGGAGGTATAACAACTATGGTGGTGGAATCAAATCTGGTTGATAATAAGACATATTAGGTTTTAGATACCAATGATTCCAAGCATATGTGTGCCAATAGAGATCTCTTCTACTAGTTTGAAGATGCCGCTGATGGAGAGAATGTCTTCATGGAAAACTCTACTACTATTTGAGTTTTAGGAAAAGGAAAGGTTATTTTAAAACTTACTTATGGAAAAAATTTATCTTTGGGTGATGTTCTCTATGTGCTTTCTCTGTGTAGGAACCTTTTTTTGGGTATTTTTCTTAGGGAAGGACTGAAGCTAGTTTTTTAGGCTAATAAAGTTGTGTCACAAAGAATAGAAACTTTGTGGGAAAAGGGGTACTTGTTTGATGGGTTATTTACATTAAATGTTGTTTCTACCCCTATTAATTAAATAGGTTCTACTTCTACTTATATCATTGAATATATTAATTTGTGGCATGATAGGCTAGGGTATATAAATATGGCTTTTATAATAAACTAAAAGGTATGAACCTAATAAATGTGATGGACAATAAAATTTAAAAAAAATTCTGGTGTATGTGGAAGCCAAATTTGCTAAGAAGTGTTTTAAACAAGTCATAATGATATCAATATAATTACTTGAATTTATTCACATAGACTTATTAAATTTTAAGAACATGAGAGTAGAAGAAGTAAATAATATTATGTGACATTTATTGATGATTTTTCTAAGATATACTAAGCTTTACCTCCTTATATCTAAAGATGATACTGAATATATGTTCTTGAAATATAAGGCAGAAATAGAAAACCAATTAGACCATAAGATTAAGAGACTTAGTTCTGATAGAGGTTT
The DNA here is from genome assembly GCA_039764185.1 of Tamarix austromongolica. Lineage (NCBI taxonomy): Eukaryota > Viridiplantae > Streptophyta > Magnoliopsida > Caryophyllales > Tamaricaceae > Tamarix > Tamarix austromongolica. The sequence continues at coordinate 8,497,352 of CM077810.1, forward strand.
TGAATATTGAAGTATTTTCCTAAAAGACTTTTGTGTCATGGTATTGTGCATGACACTAGTACCCCTTATACTCCTAAACAAAATGGCATAGCTAAAAAGAAAAATAGAACTTTAAAATAAACGATGGACATTATGTTTATTAAGTTCTAAGATGTCTAACTAAATGGGGAGGAGCAGTGTTATTAGCCTATTATGTTTTAAACAAAGTTTCTCATAAAAAGTTAGATAAATGACCCTATGAACTATAGAAAGGTTTTGAACCTAACTTGAAATTTTTGAAAGTGTAGGGGTAGCTGACGAAGGTTGGCTTACCTAATTTTTTAAGAACTAATATTGGAATACAAACTTTTGATTGTACATTTATTAGTTATGCTTAGAATAGCATTATATATAGATTCCTATGTTTAATAGATAACTCAATATGTGAATATAGAAATGCCAAATTCTTTAATAATGTGTTCCCTATAAGAAAGAATGCATGTAATATTGCTAGTTCTTATAATGATTCTCTTATACCTTCTTCAATTAATTACCTAACTAATAATGTGCATGAACAAGGAGAAGTAAAGGATGAAGGATAGAAGCTAGCCTTAGACTTAATTTTATTACTTCTTTCTTAGTTGAAAATGATGATCTTCATAAGAGTGATTTACATTTTGTGTCTACTTATTTAAGTGAGGATGATCCTAAAATATTCAGGGAAGTTGAAACATCAATAGATGCTAGTTTTTGGAAAGAGACAATTAAAAATGAATATGATTAAACTATAACTACTCACACATGTGTTTTCGTTAACTTACCTATAGGGTATAAACTAATTAGATGCAAATGAATTTTTAGAAAGAAATTGATAACTGATGGAACCATAGATAATTTTAAGGCCAAATTGGTAGCTATAGGATACAAATAAATGAAATAGGTTAACTTTTTTGAGACTTATTCTCCTATAACTATGAGTGATACCATACATTCTTTAGTTGCCTTAGATGCTATCCATGGACTTATAATTCATCAAATGGATGTTAAAACTATATTTTTGAATGGTGACCTTAAAGAAAAAATTTATGTAGAGTAGCTCGAGGGCCGTGTGGTTGAGGGTTAGGAGAACAAAGTGTGTAGATTAAAAATATGGCCTTAAACAAGCTCCTAAACAATGACATGATAAATTTAACCAAACTTTAGTGAGTAATGGCTATATTTTAAATGGATCTTATTATTGTGTTTACTCCAAGATGTTAGGATGTTATTGTATGATAATATGTTTATATTTTGATGACATACTGATTCTTAGTACTAATGTGACTATACTTAATGAGACCAAAATATTCTTATCTTCTCACCTCGATATAAAATATCTAGGGAAAGCTGATGTAATTCTTGATATAAAAATGAGAAAAATAAGAATATATTTTCCTTGAGCTAACCATATTATGTTGATAAGTTATTGGAAAAGTTTTATTGTCATAATGAATTACCTATGAGAAGTCCCTATGATCCTAAAATTTAATTGAAAAAGAACCAAGGTTCTATAGTTTAGCAAGAAAAATATGATAATATTACAGGGAGTGTGATGTTCCTTATGAATTATACTAGATCTGACATTGCATATACTGTGAATCGATTAAGTCAGTATACTCACAACCCAAATAAAGATCATTGGAATGCACCTCGTCATTTACTTAGATACATTAAGAGAACTCAGAATTAGTGTTTGTATTTTGGTAAATTCTTTGTTATATGAGAGGCATTTTAGTAAATTTCCACTAGTGTATATGTTTTCACACTGGGAAAAGGTGCTATGTTGTGGACTTCTGTTGAACAAACTTGTATTGTTTGGTGTACGATGGAGTTTGAGATTATTACGCTTAAGTTAGTTGGTCAAAAGGTAAAATCATTCAGGAACCTATTGGTTGATGTGCCATTGTGGAGGAAACCAAATGCGCTAACTTCCTTGCATTGTGATTCATAGACAGCTATTAGTATTATCAAGAACATTGTATATATTGGTAAAAGGAGACACATCCATATAAGACACAGTTCAGTGAGACAACTATTGAGGAGTGGTGTGATCTCCTTAGAGTTTATTAGATTAGAGAGAAATCTAGTAGATCCTCTTATAAAGGGTCTAATTAAGAGTGTAATATTTAAATCATCGAGGAGAATGGGGTTTAAGTCTTTGATTTGAGGAAAGTATGCTAGATATCAGTCATGGTCAAATGAAGCCATATGATTACTTTGTTTTACACTTGTAATACCCTTTATTTTTTTTAAATGCTTGAAAGATAACTATGCCAATTTTTAGACCTTGGATCTTGATTTAATGTTACGATTTGGTTTGAGTTAAAATTGATTTGAAATCATGTTAAAAAATGGAGTTTATTGAGTTATTCAAGCAAACCAATTGCTAGTTCCATGAACCAATCAACTATTTTATCATTGTAGAAAATTAGTATTTCTTAAGTAAAGTAATTGATTGGTTGGAGAATTGATTGACTTTTTTGTAGAACAATTGACTTGTAGGCTCATATCCAATGACTAGTTTATCAAATTAGGCATATTTTTTGAACTTGATTTTCTAAAAAATCTCTTATACTGAATTAGAACCTTACCAACCCATGCTAAATTATCCCTAAGAGATTTTTAACCATTTTCATGATGCATTTAACCCGAAATATTGCCTTAGAATAATTTGGAGGTCGATTGGGACAATTGAAGGTGGAGAGATGACCTTAAATCTGTCTTCTTCCACCTCTCTCCTCTGCATATTTCTAAGATCAATGCTTTGATCATAGGCACAACTCTGAGCTATTGGAAGATTCCTTTAACATTAACCTTCCATTACTTCTCTCATGTATGTAATTCTGGCCAAGTTGACATATATTCTCTATAAACACCATTTGAGCTCTAGAAATTAAGTTAGCATATCTTGGATAAAATCTATCCATTTAACTCAAATTAAATAGTAAATTATAGGGTTTTCAAATTGTGCCTGAACCCTTTATGATTCCTTCCAATTGGTTGGCTATAAATAGCCCAAATCATCCTTTTTATACACCTTTTCTTTTAGCCACTAGAGTCTCTAAGCCTGTATTCACCTTTCGTCTTTCTACACTTCAAGCCTTGTAATCAATTTTCATACACTCTTCTAATCCTATCTCTAGCTCTCATTTGTTTCAATTGTTAAGTAAGAAAGAGTTAAATTTTGGAAAAAAGGTTGAGTGGTTCAGTTGAGCATTTCCCTATTTTTCCTCAAGTTGTTATATTCTTCTTTTCTTTGTATTTGAATTTCAAAATTTATAAGGCTTTGGTGCAAATTTGTGAGTTTAATAATTATGGTTTTAGGGTTTCAAAAGCTGAGAATTTCACTATTGGAATTTCTATTTAAAGGGAGATTTTACTTGAATCAAGTAAGTGATTCTTGCTTCTAAAATATTTAATGAGTATTCCTGCATGTGAGTTCCTTTAAGTTGACTTTGTAAGTTGGCATAATTACATATAACCTACATAAGTGATTTAGACGGATAAATTTCATACTTTTGGTAAAAAGCATAAAAATTGATAAATAAATAAAAGGATATAATGATCCAATGCTGAGATATGTAAGTTAAATTTGGTTGAAAATATGTTAGACTATATTGATACATGTTCTAATGTTGTTAAGGATTATTTATATGAAATGTATGGATTTATGCTGTCATAGGGCAAACCAATCGACTAGTTCCTAGAATAATTGATTGATTGACCCAACCCATTGACTAGGAAGCTTATAGAGACCTGGGTCTTACTATCTGCTTAAACCCATTGACCAATTAGGCATAACCAATTGACCGGTCTATGAATATTACTAGTTTGTCTAAATTGATCAACCATTTTGAAAAAAATGTGGTTTGGTTAAGTCAAATCGATCGACTGGTTAGACAAGACCTATCAACTAGTTTGCATGGTTTATATCCTTACGATTTAATTATGCTTTGAGGCTATGTTTGGGACTATACTATGATTATTAATGGGATAAATTTTTTTTATGGGTTATTGGCCTAATGAGAGGATTAAATGGATCATAATTTATGAAATACTCTATAAGTAATATAAAAGCTAAACGGGTATTCTACTTATGACAAGTGATGGCATTAAGAAAGAGTAATGAAACTTAGCATGGGCTTGGAAAAAATGATAAGATGGATATGAGTAATATAGTACAAGGATAAATGGAAACCCACATGGTTAGAAAAATGGAAAGAAAAGGGATTGATAAGGAATGGACATGGAATTTTCCTTACTTGCTTTTGTATGGGCTTTGTGTGATCACTTTTCCTTATGAATAATATACTAATCATGTAAAGTGAAATATATTTGAGTTAAGTATGGGTCTGGGTCTGGGTTACCCGATCCTCTATTAGTTATTAGGGGTTAGTTTACCTTCTAGCCATTTTGGTAACTTCGAGCATAATCCTAAGAGGTCTTGGTGTCTTACCTATTATAGACACTAATGATGTAATAGAAGGTATTGATACTAAAGGATTTAGTTACCTAGATGGTTGGCTTTGACTTGGACTTATGTCCATTTTGGTACCTTCAAGTGGAATCTTGAGAGGTCTTGGTGCCTTACCTATTCTAGACACTAATGATGCACTATGATATATTAATACTAAAGGGTTTAGTAACTTAGGTTGTTGGCTTTGGCTTGAACTTATGTCCATTCTAGTTATTAGCCTTGACATTAGAATTATGTCTGCTTGGTGATTAGCTTTGGCCTAGACTTTAAGTTCCTTATTTGGATAGGCTTCTATTATATATGAGACCATAGAGTAGTGCACAGTCCATCGCTCGATGATAATAAAATATAGATGATAAGTAATTGAATGATAAAATGTGAATGATGATCAAGTGAATGGTTAATAATTAGATGAGGATGGAAGTAACGGTATGAATGATAAAAGGAAAAAAACATAAAAAGCTAGTTTGTACACTTGGCAAATGACTTAAAAGTATTGTTAGTTATTGAATGGAATACTAACTGAATGATTGACCTGTGTCATATAGGCATAATGAAATGACATAATCTATAAGCATAATGAAATTGTAGTGGTTGCTTGAATTTTATCTACTATTACATGTGTGATTACCTTGTGATGTTAATGTGAAACCAAGCATGATAAATTGTACATCGTTTGATTTATGCATGATAGCATAACATGAGATATTCTTACCTTTATATATGGCTTTATGATGACACATGATGTATATTATATCCACTTATAGGAGAATTCGTATACTTGTTTATATTGAGAGATCAAATTGGCTTACTCGATACATAGAGTACTGATGTAGCCATTTGCTCGATCATTTACTCATTCCCACTAGTAGAGGGCTATGTGCAACTCTTTGGGGATGACTAGTAGAGGGCCTACCTTAGTTGGGTCGGGCTTGAGAGTGTGAATATCCGAAGATCTTATGGGTTCCATAAGGGATCTTAATTTTAATTAGGGTGTCATACCCTAACTCATTTTAATATAGCCCCGTACTGTCATCTATAAGTATTTTGTCGCAATTTAGTGAGGGACCATTAAGGTCCTTTGATGTAAAAAATCTTTCAATTCATTTATAACATCTTTTATTCATGCATTCTATTGTTTTAAATGTTTCAGTTGGTTTTAGCCTTGTATTTGATAAGAGGTAGGCGACAAACATCTAAGCTATGTTAGGTATAGAGGTAACACCCAGTTTCCCTATATGTATTTTCAGCTTCTGCAATGTTTTAAATAAAATTTTAGTAATGAAAAATAGGGGTGTTACAACATTTTCTTCCCTATGGCAAGCTGTAGTGCTTTGATTGTAGGTTGAGCTTAAACTCTTAATGGGTTCATAGCCTTATTTTTTGGTATGTCTAGTGAGTTGAACTTGATGAACTCACCATTTGATGAATATGAGGTTGAGCATTCCCATGCACTTAATGAATCCATAGCCTTTTATTGTAGTATTGTTGAAAAAGACTTGATAGATTTACTTAGGTGAGTGTGAAGGTAAGCTTCCTTTAATGAAAGACTTAGGTTGTCCTTTTAGAGCACTCACGAGTACCTAATATATGCATATGTCCATTAAAAGTGCTCATTTTTTTTATCATATAAATTATAGAATTTAAGGTAATACATGTGCTCTGGTTCCCCAATCAAAATCAAGGAAGTTTAAGATTCGTTCACTTCTTAGACAAGGTTTTTACCTCACTTCATTATGTATCAATTTAATCCTTGTGATATTGATGCTCAAGTGTCACACCTTTTTTACCTAGATAACTTTTTTATTTTTCTTTAGTTTTTCTATAAGTTGGGGATTGTTAAGGACAATGGCAAACCAATGATGGTTTTGCTTAATACTGACCGGTGATGGTTTTTCCTAGTACTAGTTTTCCAATATCCCACATTGGTGGGATTCTCCACTTTATTTCACCTTTTATATCCCTCCTCATGACTCCTTGTTTGGTATGAATGTTTTGAATAATTTTTGTGGTTAGTCTTGGGTTGTTTATTGGGCCACACGCCCACGTAGGTCGCGTGCCCTTCTGATCCATGCTAAGCCGAACATGGGTGTGGATGTGGTACATTATTTTAGTCAAGCTCACTTATTCTTTTTACTTGAAATTTTCTTCTCGATCAATTTTGGAACAGTAAGCTCGGTCTTCATCCATTCCCCTTATTCAGACTTTTTTGAATACTTCAGCAATGGTTTCTAGTACGTGGAGAGTAGGAGTCATTTTTCAAGTATTTAGTTGTTTTCTCTTCATCTACTTTTTCATTGTTTTAATTTAAACCAGGTGTTCAAATCTTGCATAAATTAGTTAGAAAAATTCTTTCTTCACAAATCTCATGTATTCTAGCATAAAATATTTGGGCATTTCTACATTTTCAGGCTCTTCATTCTTGAGTGGACAAGAATGGAGGTTGATTGTGTTAACCTTAGAGGTAATGTGGAATACTCAATCTATACCACAGTTAGGTTGTATTTTGTTTTAGGGTAGGAAAATTATTTCGTGACACAATCAAATTTGATGAGTTTGATTTTTTGCTCATTTTTACCTTACTATTTACATATACTGCTATTGATTTCGTCTAACAACTCCTTAGTACATATTTATCCTTTTATTTCCATGTTAGCTTCTATCAATAGGCAGTTGTTTCTCTTAAATGAATATATTGATAATGCAAATTTTAATTTTGCCTAGGAGTTAAACTAGGACCCCCACCACATGAGTAAAGAAACGGTGACTAATTCTTTTTCAAACCTAGGTAATTTATAGGATATGTCTCATTCATCTAATTAAATCTAATTAAAAATTTAGTAAAGTTTGATTAGGACATTACCTTCTCCATTACCACAAAAAACTCCAATGTAATGTGAAAATGCTGCTTAGAACATTTCTTTTTTCTCTTTCCCTGCTACACCACCTCCGCCTATGTTTTCCCCTTGACACCGTGACTCCTGATCGACCCGTCAAAGACGGCGATTTCTTAATCTCAAAAGGAGGTAAATTCGCTCTCGGATTCTTCTCCCCTGGAAAATCAAGCCGCCGGTATGTCGGGATTTGGTTTAATAAAGTTACAGTACAGAGTCTGCCGACCATAATTTGGGTAGCAAACAGAGAGAATCCAATAAACGATTCATCCGGAGTTCTTTCTATGGCAAAGGATGGGAATCTTGTAGTACTATCTGGAGTTCAAAATACCACTCTTTGGTCTACAAATGCTATGGTCTCTGGATCGACATCAAATAGTAAGATACAAAAGGCACAACTTCTTGATTCAGGTAATCTCGTACTTGTTTCTGCAGACGGAGGAAAAACCATGACGGCATGGGAAAGCTTTGATCATCCAACACACGCATTTCCTCCGGGCATGAAATTCGGTTTAGACAAGAGATCAGGTTTGAACAAATTCCTAACTTCCTGGAGATCAGCCGATGATCCGGGTCGAGGAAACTACTCGTTCCGGATCGAACCAAATGGATCACCACAAATCTTTTTATACGTGAATTCAACTCCACTATGGAGTACAGGACCATGGCTAGGAGGAAAATGGAGTGGAATACCGGATATGACACGTTCCTACATATTGAATTACAGTTTCGTCTACACGCCGGACGAAATCACAGTTGTAGACTACATCCGTGATCCTTCCATCATCACTACCTTAGTACTGGACGGAATTTCCGGGACGGTTCAACGTCATACGTGGAATGACAACACCAAACGTTGGATCCAGTTTTGGTCAGCACCAAAGGAAGATTGCGATCATTATGGTAAATGTGGAGTTTACGGCGAGTGTAATCCAAATAGTGGGAATCAAAATGAGTGTAGTTGTTTTCCTGGGTATGAACCTAAGTCTCCTAAGGATTGGTATTTAAGAGATGCATCTCAAGGTTGCAAGAGGAAGCTGGAAGCGAATCTGTCAATGTGTCGGAACGGTGAAGGGTTCTTGAAGTTGAGTAATGTTAAGGTTCCTGATACTGCGAAGGCAAGAGTTGATATGAGCTTGTTGAGCTTGAAAGCGTGCGAGGAGGAATGTTTGAAGAATTGTACTTGTACGGGTTATACTAGTGCTGTTGTTGGTGATGGTGGTGATAGGGGTTGTTTGGCTTACTTTGGTGACTTGATAGACACAATGGATTTTGCTAGTGGGGGTCAAGATTTTTACTTCCGAGTCGATCGTGTTGAATTAGGTATTTCTTTTTTGAAATCAAATCGTTGTTCGCCTTAAATTATAACAGCTTGTATACCCGAGTTCTGAAACTGTTACTACAAAGCACCTAAATAATGGGACATGGTTGTCATTTTTCTAACATGCATGACCATCTTGTAGCTAGAACGACTTTGTATACTTGGCGATGGATTTCATTAATCTTGACTCCGTGCAGCAAAACATCGAAAGAAGCCTAGGAGATATAAGAATCTTGTAGCAGGACTATCGGTATCCGCTGCTTTATTTCTCATTGGTATAGCCTCCTTCCTCTATTGGTGTTGGACCAAGAAGAGCAAGGGTAAGTGTAATTCTGACGTCGTTAGTAACCTCAATGGATAAAGTGGCTTCCTTTCTTCTAGTTTCATGCTACAAGTTAGTATAATTAGGAGAAATACATCGCAAACGGGTGCCTTATTATTCTAGCCATGTTAGGGTCACCCTACCATTCTCCCATTGTGTAACCACTCCTAATTTTTTAAGTTTAATTTAACATCAATGAGTCACATATCTTTATATTGTTGGATGTCAGAGCGGGAAAAGCAGCGCGAGATATTGGCATGGACGAAAGGCTATGATGAAAATGATGGTACAAATTCAGATTTAACCTTGTTTGATCTTAGTGTGATAATTGCAGCTACGAATAATTTTAGCCCTACTAATAAGCTTGGCGAAGGTGGTTTTGGCTCGGTATACAAGGTATACATGGTCTTCTATTTATATATCACTTTGAGTTATAGGAACATCAAAGACTTATTTCGAGCTATTTATCAAAAATAGTTATCTAGTATAATTTTTTTTTAAAAAAAATTTAGCCTGAAAAGTTTCTAAAATATGTAATTATTTTGGATAACTATTTTTGACAAGTAGATCCAAACAAAAGCTAAATCATGAAGATATGATGCCTCTAAACCTCCAATCAAGTTGGTTCTACATAATCATTATTAGTGATTATATTATAACATTCTTGGTTATTGTCTTGTATTTTTTAGGGTTGATTTGCTAATGGTCAGGAAATAGCTGTGAAAAGACTTGGAAAAAATTCAAGACAAGGGATGCAAGAATTCAAGAATGAAGTTATCCTAATTGCAAAACTTCAACACAGGAACCTAGTAAAGACCTTAGGTTGTTGTGTTCAAGGAGAAGAGATGATGTTGATCTATGAATTCTTACCTAACAAAAGCTTGGACAAGTTCATCTTTGGTATCATTCTTTCAATTTCTAATCTCACCTATCTACGTGTATGCCACTTAACTCTCTTAATTAACTACATTGAATAATAATCCACGTCATATATATATATATATATATATATATATATATATATATATGTGTGTGTGTGTGTGTGTGTGTGTGTCTGTGTGTGCATGCTTAGATAAGGAGAAAAGGTTAATATTGGGTTGGAATAAGAGATACGAGATTATTTTGGGGATCGCAAGAGGAATCATGTACCTTCATCATGACTCAAGATTAAGGATCATCCATCGAGATTTAAAGGCCAGCAATATCCTTCTAGATTCTGCATTGATGCCAAAAATCTCAGATTTTGGTATGGCTAGAATATTTGGGGGTAACCAGGTTGAAGCAAACACAAACAGAGTGGTTGGAACTTAGTAAGTGCTATTATTATCATTAGTTGATAAGTTCCAGTATGATTACTAATACAAGTTAACTAGACTTATTGATTATGTGTTATTAATGCTCTAAGCTTACATATGATATCCTTTCTCATGTTGTGAGCAGTGGTTATATGTCACCTGAGTATGCTATGGAAGGATTATTTTCAATTAAATCTGACGTGTTTAGCTTTGGAGTCTTATTGTTGGAGATAATCAGTGGCACTAAAAGCATTGGGTTTCATCGTGGCGATTCATCCATCAATTTAATTGGTCATGTAAGCACATGTCGAATGATCAAGCTACTTGGTGAAAGTTTCATACCTTTCAACTTTTATTTCCATTGCTTGGGCTTTTTAGATCAAATGATTTTAGGTTATGTTTGTTGCAGGTTTGGGAGCTATGGAAAGAAGGTAAGGCATGGAGTATAGTTGACCAAACAATAATGACAAATGTTGACAACAAGGATGATGGTGGCGGTGATGATGAGTTGTTAATTAGATGCATACAAGTCGGGTTACTGTGTGTGCAAGAAAATGCTGATGATCGACCTTCTATGTCTTCAATTATTTTTATGCTTAGCAATAGAACAAATCTTCCTCAACCTAAGCAAGCTGCATTTGTTTCCAAACCAAGCCATAATGGTACTAGTTCTGGTCCATCATCATCCAGTATTGGTGTACATTCTATAAATGAAATCACACAAACAATGATTGATCCTCGTTGATTTATAGTTCAATGTATATAAATACAATTTATGCTAGAATTGGTTCCTTAATATTACAAAGGATTTTACAATCCTCTCTAGTCTAAGACTTTTGAAGGCCCACAAATAGGGATAGTAGTTTTTTCCACGACTTTAGGACCCTGTCGGGGATTTTTCGTTTGGGTTTGGATTCAGGGGAAGAATTCAGGGATCAGATTTTAGGATTCTTAATGGGAATTTATATATATATTATAGAATATAAATTAAAAGTATAATATAAAAAAAGCTTGAGGATCATGGATCAGGTATAAAGTCGGGTTTTGGGGATCAGGTCATGTTTGAAGGTTGGAAAAATAAATTAGGGATAAAAAATAGATCAATGATCGGGTTGGACATGGGGATTTGATCCCCCTAAAGATCAGGTCTGAGAATCCTTGATTAAAGAAAATTAGGGATAGGGTCAGGATCGGGAATTATTTTTCTTATCAAACTCCGAGATGGGGATGGGGTCCCCATCCTCGACCCACCCCATTGCCATCTCTACCCACAAATGACCATCTAATACATATGGTGTTGTTATGTTTCTCCCTAGATATTTTTATAATTATGGTCTCACTCCACCTACCAAGGGATGTTCATGCATATAAAATATTAATTTGTCTCATTATAAGCTATTGTGGCCTTAATCCCTTTACGCCCAGACCCAATCTCCCTTGTATCTTTCTCCCTCTTATTGGCTACCTAATACATCAATAAAATTATGCTTTATTGTTTTCTTCTAATTTTCTCTCTTGGTTACAACTTATGCAAAAATATTTGACAACATTTGTTGGGACTATTACTAAAAGTTATCTCACTAATGTTATGAATCTAGATTGTTGTACTTGAATCATATTATTTCCATTAACCACTTTTGATTATTCTATTAATGATCATCTGTGTATCTCTTTTTATTTCGATATATTGGATTTTCATAATTTAATGTTAAGAATAATGATATGTAAATGTGGTAGATGAGTGGACATATAAAAGTTGTAGGCTCATTAAAGATTATTAATATAAGAACATGAATTGATTTAAATGTAGAAGACTAATTCATGAATGGAGATTTGGATAATAAATGATTTCATGAAGGATTATTTTGGAGTCTATAAAATAGGTGTTTTTCAACCCATGTGGGCATCTCATCTAAGTAAATACTATCTTATCATAAGAAGGTTGAGTGAATGAAACAACTCAAATAGTCTTTAGGTATAGAACTTAGGTGGGTCTAGAGTGATATAAGAATATGCAAAACTCTTAGGGTGAGGGAAATTTCAAGGTTGAGAGAGCGTTATATAAGGATACATATTTTGGATGTAAAGGGCTCAGGTTGGGTATAAATGTGATGTTCATCTTGTTATAATCTCTTAGAGTAAAGAATGTTATTCTATCTTTACGAGATCAAACACCCATTCAAAAGATGATGTGGAAGAAGACATTAGCTCTAACCTCCCAATACTATTAATAATAATAGGATTAAATACTAAAAAATCTAACTATCGATAATTAGATTAAGACTACTAGCAAGAAGTAATGGAAGGGAAAAGAATTAGACTTTTGCTATCCTTTAGTAACCTCACAAATTTGGATTTGTAGAACCCCCAGCTTTTGTTCTAAAGTAATTTCTTTGACCCTATCCATACTCTCTTACATATATCCTACAAAGGAAACAACAATAGTGCCACCTAAACTCACATGAGTCCCTGAATATTGTGTACTATATCATCCATCCGATATTCAAATCTGGTATGTCTATCTCTAATCCAAAATTTAATTCTCATCTTTATCAAAACCAATAACCAATTTATGTAAAGGGAAGAGTTTTCAAAGACTATTATATTCTTAAATTCTCATTTTGTGCCAATTATTGCAAATAGTGCACCAATCCAAATTCTTCCAAGTAGTCTTTTGATGTGAGCACCTAACCTGGCTAAAGCTGCATCAATAGTGGTATTTGGTAATACTCAAGTGTACCCAAGCCATTCACATATGCCAAACCATAGTTTCCCTATCACTCTATATTGAAGGAAGAGGTGATGCACTTATTTCTACTCATTCCCACAAAATGGATAGCTAGACTTTTCAGCTTCATTGAGTTTTAATCTCGTAAGCTTAAACTTGGTGTTCAATGTTTGTTGAATGAAAAACCACATGGATAACTCAATCCTAAGTAAAGTGATGCCAATTAATATTTTTCTAAAATCTCTATCATTCATTTCAACTTCATCAAACTCTAAGAAAGAGGAGTGAAGGGGTCTCTCTGAGGACATATTTATCCAAATCTTATTAAATCTTATTCTTTATTTAGTTTGTTTATTTTTTCTTCATCATCAAATTATTTTAGTTTCACAATGAAAGGGAAATATTATTTCCCAACATTGGTAACAAAGTAAGATCTATTAATCATGGGTTCATGACAAGTTTGGTTACTCCACATTTCCATGTTAAATAATTTAATGAAAGAGGAAATTCACTCTTTGGCAAAGAAAGGTGTAGGATTTTCTAGTCCAACAATGATATTTAAGATATAGGTCTCAATGTTTTAAACGGAAGATCAAAATGAACTTATTAATATCTCGAAATGATAAAGGGTTCTTAAAATTGATTAATGGTAAGGTTCCTAATACTATGAAGGTAAGAACTAATATAAGCTTGTTGAGTCCAAAAAATTATGTGGAGGTGTGTTTGAAGGATTATTCTTATATGGGTTATATTGCCGCTATTATTAGTGATTTTTTTAAAATTAGAGTTATTTAGATTACTTTAGTGAGTTTATTAAAAAGGGGATTTTTTTAGTGGGGATAATATATTTACTTCAAGGTTGATTGTATTGAATTATATAAGTCTACTTTGAAAGTAATCATTATCTACCTTAAATTATTGTAACTGGTGTATTTTGTGTTCTAGAACTATATAATACTACCAAATTAATTTTATATGGTTGTGTTTATTTAACATGTATGTCCATCTATTAGTTAGAGAGATGTTTTTATACTTAGTGGTAGATAACATCATGTCATGTTCATTAATTTTTTCTTTACACGCAGTAAAACATCCGGTGAAGGCTAAAAGATATGAGAGGCTAGTACCACGATTATTAATATTCTCAACTTTATTAGTTATTATTCTAGCCTCCTTTCTACATTGGTGTTGGACCATCAAGAACAAGGGTAATTTTCATTATGATATCGTTAATAACATTAATAGAAAAGGTGGCTTAATTTCTTCTAGTTTCATGTTGCACGCTAATTTAATGTACAGAAATGAATGGAAAGGTGTGACCTATTATTCCATCTGAATTAGATAAAACATGGAGAGGATTTTCAACTTTAAAAGTCACCCTATTATTCTCCCATTCTGCTAACTATTCCTGTAATCCCTCGAATTTTTAAAACCCTATATTTTAATAAATAAATTTTATTTTGGATAAATTAGCTTTTAAATATTTTTAATTTAATTATTTTATGGATTTTTGAGTGAATGAAATTTGGTATAAATATTTTAATAAATTAAAATAAATATTTTGTTATTTTACCATACTCTTATTATTTAAATAATTTTTCAAATTATTATTTTACTAAAATTATCCCTTTTAAATCCTTATATTTCAATTAAATTGTTAAATAAATTTATTACCCAAAAATATTTTACCTTATTATATATAAATTAAATTATTTTAATTAAAACAAATTTTCCTTTCCCTTTTTCCTTTTTTCCCTTTTTCCTTATTCTCCCTTTTCTTTCTTTTTCTTTCTCCTTCCTTGGGCCGCTGACCTTCCCTCTCCCTCCCCGACGCTTGGGCCTAGCCCATTTTCCTTTTTTTTCCTTCTCCCACGCGTAGCCCGGCCACCCCTCCCCCTTTCTTTTCTTTCTTCCTCGACTGGGCTGGCTCTTTCTTTCCTTCGGCCGGTCCACCGTCACACAGGCCCTAGCCCCCCGACACTTTCTTCTTTTTCCTTCATCTTCTTCCTCCATCACCGGCAAGATTCTCGCCGCCTGACTTGCTACTCCCCCTTCCCCGTTGACCTCCCCTATCTCCCTCCCTCTCCTTCTCGTCATTTTCCGGCCATACCGGTCCCACCACCTTTGTCTCCCTCTCTTCTCCCTCTCCCTGCCGCCCCTCTTTTTCTCCCTCTCCCTACAACCCCCATTCCCCTACCACCCTGCCGACACCCCTCGAGCCGCCCTATCCATTCCCTTCTCTTCCTCTTCTATTTATTACTCCTTCCCTACCCTTTCTGCATTTTTTTTCGAGCCTCCCCATGCCCCGAGCCTCTCCTTTTCTCCCATTATTCTCCTCCCTTCTCTCCCCCTGTTTTGTTTCACCGCTGCAGCTCTGCCACTTCCACCGCCTCAACCACCACCTTCACCACCTCCTTCCACCCTCTGCCTCACCCTCGGGCCACCACAATCCCCATTGAGCCACCCCGCAGCCCATTCTTCCTCCTCTCTTCTTTTTCTCTCCCCTTTCACCCCTTCTCGGCAAGCACCCTGTGCTACCCCGATCCACTGTCATTCCGCCGCATGTGTCGCCACCTGAGCCACCAAAATAATCCCTGCAACCCCCTCTACCACCCCCAATGCTCCTTTGGCAAAGAACACCACCTTCAAGCCCTCATTTTTCCCCTCTGTTTCCTTCCTCTCCAGCCTTGCTGCCGCCACCTCTAACACCATTAGCCACCATCAACACGTCCCCGACCACCTCTTACACCCCCTCTCCACCTCTGCATCCTTCCCTTGCCTTGAATCCACCCCCACATGCTTCTTTTCCTAGCCTAAAAACCATAACCCGAAATTGTCTTTATTTCTTTCTATTACCCTCCTTCGAGCCCTCCTCCCCATAAATTTTCATGCAGCTCATGCTGCATTAGCAGCATGAGTTTCTGGACTTCTTAATCTATTTGTTTATTAATTTTAAGTTATAATTATATTTTAAGCTAATTATCCTATTAATTGTTATAAAGCCTTATGTCTTGATTTTTATGATTTCTAACATAATAAACCTTGATATTATTTTTAGGTGTTGGTTTTGATAATTGAATCTTAAACCTTAAACCAGAATACCACTGAGGTGTGTTTTTGGTGGGAATCGAGGTAACCGTTAAATCCCGCTTAAATATATGGATTATCGCATGTTAGCACATTAGGCATTTTTAATGTGTATTATGCTTGATTTAGGTTGTTCAGTAATTAATATGTGGTGCTTGTATTGATTGATGAAAATGAAGCATGATAGATTGTTTTTATGTATGGAAATATTATTAAGGTAATAATTTGGTTGTTAAGGAAAATGTTATGTATTATCCATGCTGTTTTATGCTATTGTAATGTTTAACACATGTTTAATATTTTGTGAGCCTTAGGGTATTTCATTAATGTATATTGTACAAGAATATGGCCTAATTTATATATGGGTGTTAAGGAGTATTGCATTAACTTTAAAAGCGGTGGATGATGCATTAATACTAATATTTTATGTAGTAATAATAATAATTCAATATAAGTGGTGTACTAAGGGTAAAAAAGGTAATGCTTAATTAAAAGGGGTATTTTGGTAATTTTGGAGGCAAGGGTAAAATGGTAAATTTGTTGATAAAAGGAGAAAATGGTAATTTTAGAAGTAAGGGGGTAAAATTGTAATTTGGTGAAAAAAGGGTAAAATAGTAATTTTGTAATAAAGAGGGGCAATTTGGTAATTTTGCAACACAAGGGAAATTTGGTAGTTTTGTAATGGAAGGGCAAATCGGTAATTTTGTAAAGAGAGGGAAAAATGGTAATTTTATGATGGAAGGGTAAAATTGTAATTTTATAATTAAAGGGCAAAATAATAATTTTGTAACTAAATGATAAAATGGTAATTTGTGATTAAAGGGTAGAATGGTAATTTGGAAATTAAGAAAAAAAAGGGGTAAGATAGTAATCTCACGATTTAGTTTAATTGAAAATTTTATAAGTAAAAGGGCGATGTGGTAATTTTTAGGAGTTATGGGGTAAAATGGTAAATTTGAAGGTAAAAGGGTAAAACGGTAATTTGTAAACTAAGGGGGGGGTTAAAAGTGGAAATTGAAAAGGAGTAAATTGGTAATTAAAATAATTGAGAAGGGTAAAAATAATAATTTAAATAACTAAAGAGTAATTTGATAATTTAATAATGGAGAAGGGTAAAATGGTAAATATGATAAATGTGAGGGGTAAATTGGGTAATTTAACCAACCAGGGGTAATTTGGTAATTTTAATAAGGAAGAAGGGTAGTTGGTCATTGATAATAGAGGACGATAATTAGGTAATTAACTAAATAAAGTGGTTAATTTGGTAATTAGGATAAGTAGGAAAGGTAATTTGGTAATTTGACTAACTCAACGATAATTTATTAATTATAATAGCAGAGAAAGGGCAAAGTAGTAATCTAATCAACTAAATGGAAAGCATATTAAGTGTAATAATTATTAAAGGGGATTAATGACCTAATAAGTATGAGTAATAACATGGTAACCTAATTTGAATAAGGGGAACTTTGTAATTTGTAACAAGGACGGTAATATGGTAATTTATCAAATAAGGAAGGGATGACGTAGTGATATTATAAGCAAGGGGTAAATAAGTAGTTTGTATCTAGTATATCATTATGATTATGGAATTCATAATATGTCTCTAATAATGTTGATTAACGAGGTAGAAGTATTTGATGATTATTAAGTATCACTAGAACGAATTCTAATTCGAGATTAGATGAGTTAGGATGGCCTTAATGATTCCTCTGTGTTTCCTTGGACGACCATTTGAATAAAAAATGTCTAATGATATCCGAACAATTAAAAGTGGACAATTATCTGATTTTTGTGCTTTTGTGATCACCATTAATTAAGACACTAATACTTAAAGTGAAAGACCTCGAGATCGGGAATGGTGGCTCTTTATGGGTCGCTACCCTAAAGACGTGGTTTAGCCCACGATTATTGGTATTCGCTGGTGTGCCTTTGTGCCCCAGCCAGGCCCTATATCTACTCTATCTAGCTCTACGGACCTATTTAGGAGGTATGCATACTTAAGGATTAGGTGTCCTTGTCGGTAGGGTACTTAGTTAGCTTTATGCACCAGTACGACCAGGGTACCTTTGCGTCCCTGGATTACTAGTTGAAGGGTACTGAGTTGCTTTTACGCACCAGTGCGACTGGTGTACCTTTGTGTCCCGGGTTCTTGATCTCCCTATCAAGGCAAATAAATAGGATTGTTGTTCTGAATAAAAAGGGAAAATACTAATCGTTGAAGTGAAAGATTAATGAGTCGGGACTAGTTGATTTATTTGATGAGTACCGATCCACCAGAAATAATAGTGGCCCAGGATGTTTTTCCCTGGATGATGTTTATGAGTATCGATCCACCAGATATAATGGTGGCCCAGGATGTTTTTACCCTATATATATATGTATTCCGATCCACCGGCCAGAATAATGGAGGTCCCGAGCTCAATAAAATTCATTTGGATGTGAATAAATTATGGAAAATTATACTAGTCATTGAGATGATTGATTAATGATGGACTAATGGCCTCAAGGCTCAAAAAATATATCGATTACCCATCATGGCCTATTGATATTGGTTGACTAGTTAAATGAATATATGAAAGTGAATGTTATGTATATACTATTAATGTATGATTGAATTATTGGATGTACAAATAAATGGATCCGAATATCATGTTTATACCTATGGTTATATCTGAATGTTGTAGCATCATGTGTGGCATAGCGTGCCTATATTTAAATGCATTTTTAAAGGGTTATTCAGTACCGTAGTAATGAAGGGTTCCCTTCGTGGGGCCCCTGCCTATTCAATGGGCAGTACCCCTTGCAGGTAGTATTCAGGTGCTATTCAAGTGGGCTCTCGGGAAGAGCATAAGGTACTATCCGGAAATTTTAGGGTTTTAATTTTTCTCCTTTAAAGTCAACGTATTTGTTATTTTGTAATCACCGTTGTTGAATGTTTCTCTTGTAAAGTATTCACTGTGCTACTCTAATCTTCAAATGCTTAAGTTTTTGGTAAGGTTGTATTTTTACTCTTTTAGCCTTAGCACTTGGTACTGGAATGGTATGAGTAAACCGGTCTGGTACTTAGTGTGGCAGTAATACCCCCAAGTTCATAGTTTATTAAATTGCTTCCGCTAACTTTATCTTAATTAAACAAAAAATTTTAGGAGTGAATTTTGGGGGTGTTACAATTCCTAGTTTCAAAGTTTAATTTATCATTAGTAATTCTCGTCATCAGCTTATTTTTTTAGTATGTCAAAGAAGGAAAGGAAAAGGTCATTATTACATTATAAGATACGATGCGAGATTATTTAGGGGATCACATGAGGGATCATATATCTTCATCAATACTTGAGATTAATGATCATTCATTGATATCTTAAAGCTAGCAATTTTCATTTAGATTCCATAATTATGGTAAAAATCTTAGATTTTGGTGTGGCTAGAATATTTAGGGTAACCATGTTGAAGCAAACATAAATAGAATGGTGTCTACTTAGTAGGTGTTATAATCATTTGTTGATAAATATATATATTACTACATAAACTTGTTTCTTCTATTTCTTTAATACTCAAAGCTTACATTTAATTTTTTTTAATGTTGCAAGTAATGGTTATATGTAATACTTAGATTTTTACTACTGTAAAATTTCATTTTATAGTGGAAGTAAATAAGTAAAATATTTGGGGTTACCACCATAATTGGCATAAATATGGCTTATACAACCATATTTATATCAAACACAAGGTTAAAATATTTAAAGTAACACAAGAAAATTAGAAACTAAAAGAAACCAATATAATACAATAACTAGTTTGGAGCTTAACTCTAAGTTAACAATACAAAATATAAAAGAAGGGACGCCATAGATCAAGAGTCTAAAAATGTATCCGGTTAAATATATTTATAGGTTAACAATTACTCTTCTCCTAACCTCTAATACAGATGAATTTACTTATCCCTATATAAGGCATCATAGGTAGCATAATCATCTAGTTGATATTCTAAGACCTACATATAAGAATTAAGGTCTCCTACTTGTGGGAATAAGCAACACCCATATAACGAGCGGTTACTATGCTATGTACTGAGTAAGAGAATAAAAATATCGAAATAGGGATACAAATAGCACATGCTTTCATGACATATAATATGGTATACAAGCAAATAAATAAAAAATCTCATAAGACAGATAATGATTCAGCTCTCTTATTATTTATAATATATTTTTATTCTTTTATATACGTTAAGTGTAGGAACCCAAATATACTTAAATTAGTAGAATGGTTTGAAGTACCTTCTTAGGGACAACAGACTTGAGCCACTATTATCATTTGGTTGAGAGCATCTAAAAATATCACCTTCTTGGGGCAACACACTCTTGAGCCTCTATTCTCCCTGGTAGAGTAGGACATATCTATAAAAATAACACTTTGAACTGACTCACGTATACTTCCACTTTAAATTATTAGTATATTTTCCATAGATTATATTGTTATATTTTTTATTTCACGATGGGTATAGGCTCCACTATTCTTAATCTGATAGAATGGACTGAAATACCTTCTCGGGGTAAAATACTCTCGAACCACTATTCTTTTCGATGGAATGGAGATTAAAAACATCATCTTCTTGGGGTAAAACGCTTCTGAGCTACTATTCTCTCTAGTGGAATGGGAATATATATATATATCATCTTAGCCCTACAAACATGTTCTTTCACTTTAAATGATTATTGTTTGATTCAAGGTAAATTATCAAGCAAAGAAGAAATTAAAACAGATATACATATAACATAGGTCCACATCTTTAAGCCTTTTTCAAATCGTAGTTACACTCTCTTTATAAATGATTCTCCTATATTGATTAGTCATCCATCTTTTACAATAAGTCACTCTCGAATATCATCATTATTATCATACCCATAAGACAATATCTAGTTCCCATACACGTACATTAATAATTATATCCTAATGTATTACTCATAGAAATATCCAAAGCCCTAATTTTATAGATTTGTCATAACACCTCCCATAGAATTTACATGATTACCAATTTCAATAGATAACCTTATAAGGTCAAACATTAACAATGTAGTCAGAATCCGAATAACATCTATAGTTTACACATGGAATAATGACATTATCATTATAAGATTATTATGCCCAAATTAACCATTAATTCATTAAAGGACCACCAAAACAACAATCATACTTCCAAGCACTTTTCATGATATCATTATCATATTTTAATCCGCCTAACATATAAAATAACCAAAATTACCTTATTACTCCATAATAACCAAATGACTTAACCTTTATTTTTATATAATCTAGTACCTTACACACACATTGTTTTTCCAAGTCCAGCAATAATCATCATACATCATAAAATATGTCTCTGTCCATTTATCATGGTTTATTGAGCTCACCTTTTATCCCATACGATATATTTCCATAATTAAATTATTTACATAGCAATATCATATCCATACCTCTCATCCATTATTACTTCCTTTCAAACATAATATCCATATATCGCAACATATGATGAATAACATATATCAAATCATGAAGCAATGATATTATGAAAATACACACATAACCATACAAGTAAAAAATACAAAAACCCTAAGCATTGAATAGTATTCTTACCAACTAGGACACAAGGCTTTAGGCATGAAAATCTTAGACTTCCTCCTTTGAGGCTACTATAATACCACCTACAAAAAAATAACAAAATTCATGGTTAGGCTCAAATTATTTAACCAAAGAAGAAATTAAGGTAAATATGGTAAAAATGAAAATAACCATAGTCAAATAGAATCTTGGGATGTGTGGATGTGTAGTATATTGTGTGGTGGAGCTATGGTAAAATTTTGGTGGTGTTTGGACAAGGTTTGGGGGTAAAAATAGGGATACACGAATGAAAAATAGGAGTTGCATAGCTGTGCTACAAGTAGTGCACACACAAGTCAAGAGAAATTATCGCACGTGGAAAGGCAATTCAAATAGGTCACAAGTAGAACAAATGTACAAAATAATGCATTTGGACCAAGCCTACGAGGGCACATGGCGAGGCTGTGCTGGATTACATAGGTGTGCGATCGAAAATTTTAGTATTGCATGACTGTGATTGACGTTGTATGCAGGCAGTGTGCTTTGTAAAAATTCAAAGGATGATAGAAAGAAGAAGGGAAAAGAGGTGGTGGCTGGTTGCAATGGTATTAGGAACGTTGGGGTGAGCTTAGTAGTCAATCCACTAGCCAAAGAATGGTGATTGGTAGCTTTGGTGGTGCACGATGGTTGAAATGGTGAAGTGTAGGCTGAAAATAAAGGAAAGAAGGAGGAAGAAAAAGAAGAAAAGAGTAGGAAGAAAGGAGAAAGAAGGTAGATCTTGGGCAGTATTTTAGGCACACAATGGTCAAAAAGGAGGTAAAACAAAGAGGAAGAAAGGAGAGTATGTAGCATATATATATATATATGGACATAAGCATATGTGTAAATTGACAAAAGAGAATAAAAGAAAATGTAGAGGGTGTAGGAGGGGGCAAGAGGGGGTAGAGAAGAGTGGAGAGGTAAGTCAATGAGGGATGGTGGATTGTTGGGGTGAAAATCTAGGTGATGGTGATGGTGAGTGTGTGTGTGTTACGTGAGGATAAGAGTAATAAGAAGAAATGGGAGGGTGTGCACATGGTGTGCAGATCGATAATGATAGGAGAAGCAAAAGGAGAAGAAAAGGAAGAAGAAAGGAAGAATAGTGATGGGTGATGGATGACTATAAAAGATGATAGGTGATGGTGCAAGTGGGGAGGGTGTAAAATTTTTAGATATTACAGCATGGTTTTCTAGGAGAAAGGAGAAGAAACAAATAGAAAAGAAGAAAGAAAAAGGAAATGGAGACAAAGATTGGGAATTAGTTTAAGTGTTTTTTTTAGCAAAAAATAATTAGAATTAGTAGAATTTTTAGTGGGTCTTAATTTCAGTTTATAGATTATGATTTATCCGAATCAAGATTTTGATTTCAATTAAAGCTCCGGGATAAGAAGACTAGATTAATGCTAAAGTAAAGTTTATTGAGATTAGAATCAAATAAAGTAGCTAAAATTTTGGGATTAGGCTAAATAATTTTTTGGGTATTACTTCACTACCACCTTAAAAGAGACTCTGCCCCCAAAGTCAACAAGTATAGGATAGAGAAGAAGAGAAAAGGACATAAAGAAACAATTTCAGTGGTAAATCATATCGGATTTATTATATACTACCGGGGGCTACCCCTTAAAAGATAGAAAATCCCAAATTCTAACACACCTAAGATAAAGAGCTTAGGATACATCTCATGCATATCCTTCTCTATCTCCTAAGTTGCATCTTTTATTCCATGGCGGCTTCAATGAATCTTCACGAGCGGAATTGATCAATTTTAGATGCGTCGAATCTTGGTGTCAAGAATCCTTAAAGGCCTCTCCTCATAGGATAATGAATCATCAAGCTCGATCTCATCTGGTCTAATCATGTGCGATGAATCTACAATGTATTTCCTCAACCATGATATTTCAAAGATTTTGTGGACCCGAGCCAACTCTGGTGGAAGCACTAGGAGGTATGCAACCTCATCAACCCTATCAAGAATATTATATAGAAAAAATATACCTTGGGCTCAATTTTTCCTTCTGGAAAAATCTTTGTACTCCCTTAATCAGTGAAACCCTCAATAGAACTCTATCCCCTTACTCAAAGCCATCACCGCGGTGTCTCTGATTTGCGTAGCTCTTCTGTAACTATGAGCTACTGTCATCTTATCTTAAATCAATTAAACCTACCGAGTCATCTCCTAAGTCAACTCTAGTCCAAGTACAATAGTCTCACTAATGTCACTCCAACACAAAGGCATTCTACATTTACGTCCATATAATGCCCCAAAGGGTATCATTCCTATACTAGAATAATAATTGTTGTTGTATTATAACTCAACCAAATGAAAAAGATCTTCCCAACTACCTCAAAAATTCATAACACAAGCCTGAAGCATATTTTCTGGAGTCTAAATGTAACACCCCAAAATTCACTATTTTTTTTTTAAAAAAGCAGAAGCAATTAAAACAAAAATATTTCAGACTTGTGAATTTTGGGAATGTTACCGCCACACTTAGTACCAGACCGGTTCTCTCAAACCGTTCCAGTACCAAGTGCTAAGGCTAAAGAAAACAACTCATAAATATTAATAATAGTTCAAATTCATAAATACGAAAATTAAATACGCACAAGTCCTTATTCAATCCAGACTACGAGAGTTAGTTTTTCAAGGAAGAGAGAGATAACTCCGAACATAAATTTATTTGGAAGTGCTTAACATAAATTAAGGAAAATAGGAGGAAAAATCTCAATGGAAGTCCGGCCACGCCACTCTGATACGGATTCGGCCCAATCATCACTCGGCCCCACCTGATGACCCATGGATATCAATCGCATCAAAGTAAACATCTCCTACCTGCACCAAATCAATTGGGCCCTCTACTCGTGGGAATGAGCAGCACCCATGAAACGGGTGATCAGTACGTTACGTACTGAGTAAGGTAACCGAGCACTAAGGCCAGCACATAGACACATAATCCAGATAAAATAATAAAAGGGCATAATCTAACATAACAACATAAAGGCATATGAACAATTCAGGTAAAAGTACAAGGCTCATTCATAGTCCAGATTAATTAGTTAATTAATCCCTGATCGGAAATCGATTCACACCATGCTTTTATTAAAACCATATGAGTACGAGAGCCCCCACTATTATAGCCGGTGGATCGGAGGCGCATAGGGTATCATACCCTAACCACTATTATAGCCGGTGGATCGGAGACACATAGGACTACGCGTCCTAACCACTATTCCTAACCGGTGGATCGGTTGGCCCCGTATCACATGGTATTCCGCTATAAGTAATTAATGTCTTTTAGGTATTTTAACGAAACTCTGGTTTATTTTTGTTGAGCTCGGGAACCCCCACTATTGTAACCGGTGGATCGGTTTACACATAGAGCATCTTGCTCTAACCACTATTATAACCGGTGGATCGGTCACGCATAGGGTAAAACCCTAACCACTATTCCGAACCGATGGATCGGTTGGTCCCATCTCAACCATCTTCCACTTTATGTAATTAATATCTTAAGTATCTTATTCGCAATCGTAGCTTCAGACACGCATTACCAACTCCATGCAGACCCTAGCTCTTATGCAAACCCTAGATCCCATGCAAACCCTAGCACCACGTAAACTATGCAATCCTGATTCCCATGCATCATACCCCACTTCCATGCGAACCCTAGCTCCCATGCAAACCCTAGCACCACGTAAACTATGCAATCCTGATTCCCATGCATCATACCCCACTTCCATGCAAACCTAATATTACCATGCAATGTTCCACCTTTCCATGCAACTCTAATATTGCCATGCAATGTACCATCTTCCATGCAACCCTAATATTGCCATGCAATGTACCACCTTTCCATGCAACTCTAATATTGCCATGCAATGTACCATCTTCCATGCAAACCTTAATTTTACCATGCAACGTACCACACTCCCACGTACCCTAATATTGTCATGCAACCTTAATATCGTCACATGAAACCCTAACACCATGCAATGTTAAAAACATCGTGCAAACTCTAACATGCATGTCTTAAGGCCAATCACATATTATCACATATAAGTAAAACCCATGCCATATAACAAACCAATATCATACGTGGACTCCACCTCACATCGTATATAACATAAATAATAATGATAGACATATGATACATAGCATGCGAATCACATTATGCAAATAAGCACACAAAAAGGCCTTAGCACCCCTTACCTAATACGACACCGGTCTTGGTGCACGCTCCTATTCCTCTTGAGGGATTAGACTAGGTTCACCTTGAGTCGGAGGGTGCAGGTGGAATTGGCGGTGGTTCCCGGAGGTGGCCGGAAAATGGATCTAAGAGAGGTAAAAATGAAGAAAAAGAGGGAAGGGGTAAGGAGAAAAATAAACTAAGCTTATGGTTCGATGGAGGATACTTAGTAGAAGATTTTGAGTGGTTTATAGGGTGGCAGAAGCGGCGTAAGTGGCGGCGAGCGGTGGTTTAAGGTCTCGGGGTCAAGATTTTGGGCGAGATGAGAAGCAAACTTTGCACGGTTATGGACGCCCGTGCAAGAAGAATCGAAGTTTGAAAATGGTCTGGTTAGCTAGAGGGAATTGCAACGAAGAATTTGAGATGTGGTGGTGGCGTTGGGGTTGGCTATCGGCGTCGGAATATGCGTCTGAAGTCACGGTGGTGGGCGATTCTCACTTAGGGTTTCGGAAGGAAGAAGTCTCGACCACACTCACAACCAGGCTATATATAGATTTTAGATGGGTTATTAGGGTTTTGGGGGTCGCGTGGATGACATTTATTGCTATGGTTTTGGCGGCCGGTGACAGAAATCGACCGACCTAAGCTTGGGTTGGGTCGAACCTTCGCGAAGCCAGAGAGAGAGAATGAGCGGGGGTTAGGGAAAATTGATTATTCCCAGCTAATGTGCGAGCTGAGAGGAAGAAAAAGAGAAGTGACTCGGTCGGTCAGACCTCTCGTAGCCGGTGCCGCCATTTTCGGCGGGGAGTTGCAGGTGCGTCGGGGCTGGCAGGTGCGAGGGGTTGGGGGAGGAAGAAAGGGACTGGACCGGGCGGCTCAGGGAAGAAAGAAAAGAAAAGAAAGGGAGGCAGACCGGGCGGTCGGGCGCGAGGGAGGTAGGAATTAAATGGAGTGACGCGCTTTGATGGGAGATCACGATAAAACGCAGCGTGGAAGAGGAGGGGAGGAAGGACGCCCGTCGCGCGGCTGGGCCGAAGGAAGAAAGGAAAGGAACTGGGCCGCCGGGCTGGCCCAGTTCGGGGAGAAGAAGGAAAAGAAAAAGAAAAGAAGAAGAAAAAGAAAAAGAAAAGGAAAAAAGGAAAAAGGGGAAAAGGAAAATAATAATATTGGGTATTTAAATTAATTAAAATATTTGATATATTTAAAAATAATAATATTTAAATAAAAAAAATATTTAAATCACTTTTTAAGCTAAATCAGGATTTTTGAAAGATTTTCCATAAATTCCTTTTTAATTAGCATAACATCCTAATTTTCTCTAATTAAATTATTTATAAAATTAATATTAATTTGAAACTATTTTCTCCTTCTTATTTTAAATAAAAGTAAAATGCTTAATTAGCTAAAATACCCAAATTCTCTTCTAATAAAAATACTTATAAATTTCTTCTTGAATTTTCCTAGTTAAATATCCTTTTATTTTATTAAAAAAAATTTAGTTAAAAAAATTTTCCTAATAAAACCTCATTTAAATATAATTTATAAAATTAAAAATTTTCGGAGCATTTCATCACTACCTCCTTAAAAACAGACTTCGCCCCCGAAGTCTCCAGAAGCGCCTAGGGTTAGGGCTAAGGTATTCTAACTTCTAGAATAATGCCTTATTAACTATATTTAAATCCACTACCCCCTTAGGGACAAACTAGATAATAAATAAAATAAATCTAACCTGTAGCGAAAAGTTCCGGATATGTTTCTCGCATATCTTTTTCAGTCTCCCAAGTAGCTTCCTCAGTCCCATGTCGATTCCATAGGATTTTAACGAGAGGCACCGAACTCGTACGAGTCTTTCTTAATTTGGTGTCGAGAATCCGCACTGGTCGCTCCTCGTAAGTTAGGGAATCATCCAATTCGACCTCATCTGGTTGAATTACATGTGATGGATCGGCCACATACTTTCGCAGCTGAGAAATGTGGAACACATTATGCACTCGTGCCAATTCCGGAGGAAGAGCCAATCTATAAGCAACTTCACCTACTCGCTCCAATATCTCATAGGGCCCTATATATCTGGGGCTCAACTTGCCCTTCCTTCCAAACCTCTGCACCCCTTTGGTAGGCGAAACCCTTAGCATTACTCTTTCTCCAGGCTCAAAATCTCCATCCCTACGCCTCTGATCAGCATAACTCTTTTGTCGGCTCTGAGCTGCTTTCATTCGATCCTGGATTTGTCTGACCTGCTGAGTCATATCTTCAATCATCTCTGGTCCCAGCACAATTGTCTCACTGATGTCACTCCAACACAAAGGAGTTCTGCACTTCCGTCCATACAATGCCTCAAAGGGAGCCATCCCAATACTAGCATGATAACTATTATTATACGAGAACTCCACCAGATGCAAGCGCTCCTCCCAACATCCCTGGAAGTCCAATACACATGCTCTCAACATATCCTCCAAAGTCTGAATGGTCCGCTCTATCTGCCCATCTGTGGCAGGGTGAAAAGCAGTGCTCATCTTTAATTTGGTTCCTAAAACTTCCTGTAGTTTCCCCCAAAAGTGAGAGAGGAACCTCGAATCTCGATCCGAAACTATATCCTTCGGGACTCCATGGCGGCTAACCACAAACTTCATATAAGCATTTGCCAATTGCTCCATACTCCAGGTAGACTTCATAGGAATGAACACGGCCGTCTTGGTTAATCTATCAACAATAACCCAGATAGTATCACAGCCGCTTCTGGTCCTCGGTAGACCACTCACAAAGTCCATAGAAATGGAATCCCATTTCCATCTCGGTACCTCTAAAGACTGAAGTAATCCCGTTGGTCTCCGGTGTTCAATCTTGACCTTCTGACACACAAGACACCGGGATACAAACTCAGCTACTTCTTGCTTCATACGGGGCCACCAGTACACCTTCTTGAAATCCTTATATAACTTCGATCCTCCTGGGTGAACCGAATAGGGAGTTTGATGTCCCTCTTCCATAATATGACGCTTGAGGTCGAGACAACTCTGAGGCACACACCAACGGCCCCTGAATCGAATACTGCCATCGTCATGGACTTTGAATCCTTCCGCCTTGCCTTCCCGCATCTTCTGTCGGATCCTTTCCAACTTAACATCTCCAATCTGGCCAGCTCGGATCTCTTCAAATATAGTTGGAATGAGCGTTAAGGCATTCATACGGGCTTCGAGATTTCCCTGCTGAATCATCTCAATCTCCAGATCTGATAACTCTCTTATTGTCCGATCAGCAACCACACAACACAGTGTGGAATGTGCAGTCTTCCTACTTAGAGCATCAGCAACCACGTTGGCCTTACCCTCATGGTAGGTCAACTCAATATCATAATCCTTTACCAGCTCCAACCATCTTCTCTGCCTCAAGTTGAGCTCCTTCTGAGTGAAGATATACTTGAGGCTTTTGTGGTCCGTAAAGAATTTACACTTCGCCCCGTATAGATAATGCCTCCAAATCTTCAAGGCAAACACCACAGCAGCTAACTCGAGATCATGAGTGGGATAATTTTGCTCATGTTTCTTCAACTGTCGTGAGGCATAAGCTACCACTTTACCCTTCTGCATTAACACGCATCCCAACCCATGCTTGGATGCGTCGTTGTAAACCTCGAATTCTTCAGTCCCCTCGGGTAAAGTCAACACCGGTGCAGTGGTCAACCTCTTCTTCAACTCTTGAAAAGCCTCTTCACACGCTTCATTCCACTGAAACTTCGTAGTCTTCTTCAAGAGATTAGTCAATGGTCTCGCTATTTTGGAAAAATTCTGTACAAATCGTCTGTAATATCCAGCCAAACCTAGAAAACTTCGAATCTCCGATATATTTGTAGGAGGCTTCCACTCCGTGATGGCCACAATCTTAGCGGGATCCACAGCCACCCCCTTAGCCGATACAATGTGACCAAGGAAAGCTACTTCCTGGAGCTAGAACCCGCACTTCGATAACTTAGCATATAGGTGATGCTCTCTCAATGTGCTCAAAATGGTGCGTAGATGTTGTTCGTGCACCTCATTTTTCCGGGAATACACCAAAATATCGTCTATAAATACCACCACAAATTGATCGAGGAAAGGTTTGAATATCCTCGTCATTAGATCCATGAATACTGCAGGAGCATTTGTGAGTCCAAAGGGCATCACTGTAAATTCGTAATGCCCATATCGGGTCCGGAATGCAGTCTTCATGATGTCAACATCAGCTATCCTCAACTGATGATACCCGGACCTCAAATCGATCTTGGAAAACACCGTAGCACCCTTTAGTTGGTCAAATAGATCGTCTATTCTCGGGAGTGGATACCGGTTCTTTATCGTCAATTGATTCAACCCCCGGTAGTCGATGCAGAGACGGAGACTACCATCCTTCTTCTTCACAAACAAAACCGGTGCTCCCCATGGCGATACACTAGGTCGGATATACCCATGCTCTAAGAGTTCCTCCAACTGGGCCTTCAATTCTTTCAACTCAACTGGTGCCATTCTATAAGGAGCCTTGGAAACGGGCTCAGCTCCTGGCACTAACTCGATCTTGAAGTCAATTTCTCGAACCGGAGGCATACCTGGTATTTCTTCGGGAAACACGTCCGGAAATTCTTTAACTACTGGAATACTATCCAATGCCGCCAAATCCTTGTTGAGCTCCTGCACACTGCATAAATATAAGGGATACCCTTTCTGGATCAAAGCTTGCAATGTGACCGCTGACACCACCTTAGTGGTTGGCTCAGGCTGAGTCTTCCGGTAAGAAACCCTAGTTCCATTCGGGCTTCGCAAAATCACCCGCTCTTGGGCACAATCGATAACTGCTTTGTACTTCCCCAACATATCCATGCCCAAAATCACGTCGAAATCTCTCAAGTCCATCCCAATTAGGTCTACTAGGAAGTCTACCCCTCCTATATCTAAGGCCACGTCGGAAAACCTCCGACTACATTCCATCCTGTCACCCGACGGAAGCATGACAGATAGCTCTACTCTAGCAGATGGTGACAATCCAGCCTTAGTAGCAAAAGCAGAGGAAATGAAAGACAATGTAGCACCGGAGTCAAATAGAACATAGGCTGGTAATGAATAGATGGTGAACATACCAGTAACAACATCCAGCTGTCGGTCTGCCTCTGCCTGACTAATAACGTTCAGGCGCCCTCCTGACTGACCTCCCTTTTGAGGATAAGGCCTAGATCCCTGCGGTCTTCCCCCTGTCTCTCGAATTGGGGCACTGGATGGAGTAGGTGCTCTCTGATAATGTTGCTGGGATGAGTTCTGACGATACTGCTGGTAGGCCTGCTGCTGAGGTATGAGAGCTCCTCCCTGCTGGGGTGGTCGGTTCTGACTCTGATGGAAATGAGAGGGCCTCCAACACTCCACTGCCCTATGACCCATTTTCCCACAGTTTAGGCATGTAATCAACTTGCCTGCACAGGTTCTGCCTGGATGGGCTCGGCTACATTTCCTGCAAATTGGGCCTCTTGGGGGACCTTGGCTTCCACTGTTACCTCTCGGTGGTGGCCTCCTAGAGTCTCCGACCCTGGGCTGGGTCCTGCTCCCAGAACTCTGGACCTCGGGCTTCCTCTTTCCCAAGATGGCTGCCTGCTCATGGACTAGTGTGTCGGCCACGCAAGCACTTTCATACAAGGACGCTAGATCTTTGAACGTCACGGCACCCATCATGCGGCGGATGCTAAAATTTAGTCCCTGTTCGAACTGAAAGACCGTCGTGGATTCGTTGGCGGCAATCCCTGGGGCAAACCGGAGCAGCTCAGTAAACTTGGCGTAGTACTGACGAACTGACATTGGCCCTTGTGTCAGCTGCATGAACTCCCGGAGCTTATCCCTCTTGAGGCTCTCAGGATAGAATCTGGTACGAAGGGCGGTCTTAAATGCCTCCCAAGTAGCCGGGGGACCTTCTTTGGCACTAAAATCCTCCCACCAGGCGTCTGCTACGCCCCGGAGGAAGAATGCTGCAATGTTGGGCCGTCGGTTGAGGGGACAATTCACGGCCTCAAAGGTGCGATCCATATCACGGATCCACCCCTCCAAAACCACTGGATTCTCCTCTCCGGAATACGTCGGAGGGCGATGTCCGGTAACCCTTCCAAGCCAATCTTCCTCAACGTTTTGAGCGTGTTGTGTGAACTCTAGGAAGGCGGTGACGGCATCCTCCAAACGCTGAATTCTCCCGTTGCTTGCCATCTAGCTACACAAAAATAAACACTTAGAAACAAACCCACAGGTTCGAAATTATCAATAAGATTTCTAATTCTTGGGGAAAACCCTAATCTACCCTGGTACTTCTCACCGTGGCCGGGCTCCAAAACTTTTAAAACGGAAAGATTTTCACTTAAGGCAGAAAATATTATTATTTTTTTTTTCAAAATTTCAATAGCCACTTCCAAAAATAATTTTTTATTTTCAAAAACGAGCGTGGTCAACAGGATCAACCGCTCTGATACCAACTTGTAACACCCCAAAATTCACTATTTTTTTAAAAAAAGAGAAGCAATTAAAACAAAAATATTTCAGACTTGTGAATTTTGGGAATGTTACCGCCACACTTAGTACCAGACCGGTTCTCTCAAACCGTTCCAGTACCAAGTGCTAAGGCTAAAGAAAACAACTCATAAATATTAATAATAGTTCAAATTCATAAATACGAAAATTAAATACGCACAAGTCCTTATTCAATCCAGACTACGAGAGTTAGTTTTTCAAGGAAGAGAGAGATAACTCCGAACATAAATTTATTTGGAAGTGCTTAACATAAATTAAGGAAAATAGGAGGAAAAATCTCAATGGAAGTCCGGCCACGCCACTCTGATACGGATTCGGCCCAATCATCACTCGGCCCCACCTGATGACCCATGGATATCAATCGCATCAAAGTAAACATCTCCTACCTGCACCAAATCAATTGGGCCCTCTACTCGTGGGAATGAGCAGCACCCATGAAACGGGTGATCAGTACGCTACGTACTGAGTAAGGTAACCGAGCACTAAGGCCAGCACATAGACACATAATCCAGATAAAATAATAAAAGGGCATAATCTAACATAACAACATAAAGGCATATGAACAATTCAGGTAAAAGTACAAGGCTCATTCATAGTCCAGATTAATTAGTTAATTAATCCCTGATCGGAAATCGATTCACACCATGCTTTTATTAAAACCATATGAGTACGAGAGCCCCCACTATTATAGCCGGTGGATCGGAGGCGCATAGGGTATCATACCCTAACCACTATTATAGCCGGTGGATCGGAGACACATAGGACTACGCGTCCTAACCACTATTCCTAACCGGTGGATCGGTTGGCCCCGTATCACATGGTATTCCGCTATAAGTAATTAATGTCTTTTAGGTATTTTAACGAAACTCTGGTTTATTTTTGTTGAGCTCGGGAACCCCCACTATTGTAACCGGTGGATCGGTTTACACATAGAGCATCTTGCTCTAACCACTATTATAACCGGTGGATCGGTCACGCATAGGGTAAAACCCTAACCACTATTCCGAACCGGTGGATCGGTTGGTCCCGTCTCAACCATCTTCCACTTTATGTAATTAATATCTTAAGTATCTTATTCGCAATCGTAGCTTCAGACACGCATTACCAACTCCATGCAAACCCTAGCTCTTATGCAAACCCTAGATCCCATGCAAACCCTAGCACCACGTAAACTATGCAATCCTGATTCCCATGCATCATACCCCACTTCCATGCGAACCCTAGCTCCCATGCAAACCCTAGCACCACGTAAACTATGCAATCCTGATTCCCATGCATCATACCCCACTTCCATGCAAACCTAATATTACCATGCAATGTTCCACCTTTCCATGCAACTCTAATATTGCCATGCAATGTACCATCTTCCATGCAACCCTAATATTGCCATGCAATGTACCACCTTTCCATGCAACTCTAATATTGCCATGCAATGTACCATCTTCCATGCAAACCTTAATTTTACCATGCAACGTACCACACTCCCACGTACCCTAATATTGTCATGCAACCTTAATATCGTCACATGAAACCCTAACACCATGCAATGTTAAAAACATCATGCAAACTCTAACATGCATGTCTTAAGGCCAATCACATATTATCACATATAAGTAAAACCCATGCCATATAACAAACCAATATCATACGTGGACTCCACCTCACATCGTATATAACATAAATAATAATGATAGACATATGATACATAGCATGCGAATCACATTATGCAAATAAGCACACAAAAAGGCCTTAGCACCCCTTACCTAATACGACACCGGTCTTGGTGCACGCTCCTATTCCTCTTGAGGGATTAGACTAGGTTCACCTTGAGTCGGAGGGTGCAGGTGGAATTGGCGGTGGTTCCCGGAGGTGGCCGGAAAATGGATCTAAGAGAGGTAAAAATGAAGAAAAAGAGGGAAGGGGTAAGGAGAAAAATAAACTAAGCTTATGGTTCGATGGAGGATACTTAGTAGAAGATTTTGAGTGGTTTATAGGGTGGCAGAAGCGGCGTAAGTGGCGGCGAGCGGTGGTTTAAGGTCTCGGGGTCAAGATTTTGGGCGAGATGAGAAGCAAACTTTGCACGGTTATGGACGCCCGTGCAAGAAGAATCGAAGTTTGAAAATGGTCTGGTTAGCTAGAGGGAATTGCAACGAAGAATTTGAGATGTGGTGGTGGCGTTGGGGTTGGCTATCGGCGTCGGAATATGCGTCTGAAGTCACGGTGGTGGGCGATTCTCACTTAGGGTTTCGGAAGGAAGAAGTCTCGACCACACTCACAACCAGGCTATATATAGATTTTAGATGGGTTATTAGGGTTTTGGGGGTCGCGTGGATGACATTTATTGCTATGGTTTTGGCGGCCGGTGACAGAAATCGACCGACCTAAGCTTGGGTTGGGTCGAACCTTCGCGAAGCCAGAGAGAGAGAATGAGCGGGGGTTAGGGAAAATTGATTATTCCCAGCTAATGTGCGAGCTGAGAGGAAGAAAAAGAGAAGTGACTCGGTCGGTCAGACCTCTCGTAGCCGGTGCCGCCATTTTCGGCGGGGAGTTGCAGGTGCGTCGGGGCTGGCAGGTGCGAGGGGTTGGGGGAGGAAGAAAGGGACTGGACCGGGCGGCTCAGGGAAGAAAGAAAAGAAAAGAAAGGGAGGCAGACCGGGCGGTCGGGCGCGAGGGAGGTAGGAATTAAATGGAGTGACGCGCTTTGATGGGAGATCACGATAAAACGCAGCGTGGAAGAGGAGGGGAGGAAGGACGCCCGTCGCGCGGCTGGGCCGAAGGAAGAAAGGAAAGGAACTGGGCCGCCGGGCTGGCCCAGTTCGGGGAGAAGAAGGAAAAGAAAAAGAAAAGAAGAAGAAAAAGAAAAAGAAAAGGAAAAAAGGAAAAAGGGGAAAAGGAAAATAATAATATTGGGTATTTAAATTAATTAAAATATTTGATATATTTAAAAATAATAATATTTAAATAAAAAAAATATTTAAATCACTTTTTAAGCTAAATCAGGATTTTTGAAAGATTTTCCATAAATTCCTTTTTAATTAGCATAACATCCTAATTTTCTCTAATTAAATTATTTATAAAATTAATATTAATTTGAAACTATTTTCTCCTTCTTATTTTAAATAAAAGTAAAATGCTTAATTAGCTAAAATACCCAAATTCTCTTCTAATAAAAATACTTATAAATTTCTTCTTGAATTTTCCTAGTTAAATATCCTTTTATTTTATTAAAAAAAATTTAGTTAAAAAAATTTTCCTAATAAAACCTCATTTAAATATAATTTATAAAATTAGAAATTTTCGGAGCATTTCATCACTACCTCCTTAAAAACAGACTTCGCCCCCGAAGTCTCCAGAAGCGCCTAGGGTTAGGGCTAAGGTATTCTAACTTCTAGAATAATGCCTTATTAACTATATTTAAATCCACTACCCCCTTAGGGACAAACTAGATAATAAATAAAATAAATCTAACCTGTAGCGAAAAGTTCCGGATATGTTTCTCGCATATCTTTTTCAGTCTCCCAAGTAGCTTCCTCAGTCCCATGTCGATTCCATAGGATTTTAACGAGAGGCACCGAACTCGTACGAGTCTTTCTTAATTTGGTGTCGAGAATCCGCACTGGTCGCTCCTCGTAAGTTAGGGAATCATCCAATTCGACCTCATCTGGTTGAATTACATGTGATGGATCGGCCACATACTTTCGCAGCTGAGAAATGTGGAACACATTATGCACTCGTGCCAATTCCGGAGGAAGAGCCAATCTATAAGCAACTTCACCTACTCGCTCCAATATCTCATAGGGCCCTATATATCTGGGGCTCAACTTGCCCTTCCTTCCAAACCTCTGCACCCCTTTGGTAGGCGAAACCCTTAGCATTACTCTTTCTCCAGGCTCAAAATCTCCATCCCTACGCCTCTGATCAGCATAACTCTTTTGTCGGCTCTGAGCTGCTTTCATTCGATCCTGGATTTGTCTGACCTGCTGAGTCATATCTTCAATCATCTCTGGTCCCAGCACAATTGTCTCACTGATGTCACTCCAACACAAAGGAGTTCTGCACTTCCGTCCATACAATGCCTCAAAGGGAGCCATCCCAATACTAGCATGATAACTATTATTATACGAGAACTCCACCAGATGCAAGCGCTCCTCCCAACATCCCTGGAAGTCCAATACACATGCTCTCAACATATCCTCCAAAGTCTGAATGGTCCGCTCTATCTGCCCATCTGTGGCAGGGTGAAAAGCAGTGCTCATCTTTAATTTGGTTCCTAAAACTTCCTGTAGTTTCCCCCAAAAGTGAGAGAGGAACCTCGAATCTCGATCCGAAACTATATCCTTCGGGACTCCATGGCGGCTAACCACAAACTTCATATAAGCATTTGCCAATTGCTCCATACTCCAGGTAGACTTCATAGGAATGAACACGGCCGTCTTGGTTAATCTATCAACAATAACCCAGATAGTATCACAGCCGCTTCTGGTCCTCGGTAGACCACTCACAAAGTCCATAGAAATGGAATCCCATTTCCATCTCGGTACCTCTAAAGACTGAAGTAATCCCGTTGGTCTCCGGTGTTCAATCTTGACCTTCTGACACACAAGACACCGGGATACAAACTCAGCTACTTCTTGCTTCATACGGGGCCACCAGTACACCTTCTTGAAATCCTTATATAACTTCGATCCTCCTGGGTGAACCGAATAGGGAGTTTGATGTCCCTCTTCCATAATATGACGCTTGAGGTCGAGACAACTCTGAGGCACACACCAACGGCCCCTGAATCGAATACTGCCATCGTCATGGACTTTGAATCCTTCCGCCTTGCCTTCCCGCATCTTCTGTCGGATCCTTTCCAACTTAACATCTCCAATCTGGCCAGCTCGGATCTCTTCAAATATAGTTGGAATGAGCGTTAAGGCATTCATACGGGCTTCGAGATTTCCCTGCTGAATCATCTCAATCTCCAGATCTGATAACTCTCTTATTGTCCGATCAGCAACCACACAACACAGTGTGGAATGTGCAGTCTTCCTACTTAGAGCATCAGCAACCACGTTGGCCTTACCCTCATGGTAGGTCAACTCAATATCATAATCCTTTACCAGCTCCAACCATCTTCTCTGCCTCAAGTTGAGCTCCTTCTGAGTGAAGATATACTTGAGGCTTTTGTGGTCCGTAAAGAATTTACACTTCGCCCCGTATAGATAATGCCTCCAAATCTTCAAGGCAAACACCACAGCAGCTAACTCGAGATCATGAGTGGGATAATTTTGCTCATGTTTCTTCAACTGTCGTGAGGCATAAGCTACCACTTTACCCTTCTGCATTAACACGCATCCCAACCCATGCTTGGATGCGTCGTTGTAAACCTCGAATTCTTCAGTCCCCTCGGGTAAAGTCAACACCGGTGCAGTGGTCAACCTCTTCTTCAACTCTTGAAAAGCCTCTTCACACGCTTCATTCCACTGAAACTTCGTAGTCTTCTTCAAGAGATTAGTCAATGGTCTCGCTATTTTGGAAAAATTCTGTACAAATCGTCTGTAATATCCAGCCAAACCTAGAAAACTTCGAATCTCCGATATATTTGTAGGAGGCTTCCACTCCGTGATGGCCACAATCTTAGCGGGATCCACAGCCACCCCCTTAGCCGATACAATGTGACCAAGGAAAGCTACTTCCTGGAGCTAGAACCCGCACTTCGATAACTTAGCATATAGGTGATGCTCTCTCAATGTGCTCAAAATGGTGCGTAGATGTTGTTCGTGCACCTCATTTTCCGGGAATACACCAAAATATCGTCTATAAATACCACCACAAATTGATCGAGGAAAGGTTTGAATATCCTCGTCATTAGATCCATGAATACTGCAGGAGCATTTGTGAGTCCAAAGGGCATCACTGTAAATTCGTAATGCCCATATCGGGTCCGGAATGCAGTCTTCATGATGTCAACATCAGCTATCCTCAACTGATGATACCCGGACCTCAAATCGATCTTGGAAAACACCGTAGCACCCTTTAGTTGGTCAAATAGATCGTCTATTCTCGGGAGTGGATACCGGTTCTTTATCGTCAATTGATTCAACCCCCGGTAGTCGATGCAGAGACGGAGACTACCATCCTTCTTCTTCACAAACAAAACCGGTGCTCCCCATGGCGATACACTAGGTCGGATATACCCATGCTCTAAGAGTTCCTCCAACTGGGCCTTCAATTCTTTCAACTCAACTGGTGCCATTCTATAAGGAGCCTTGGAAACGGGCTCAGCTCCTGGCACTAACTCGATCTTGAAGTCAATTTCTCGAACCGGAGGCATACCTGGTATTTCTTCGGGAAACACGTCCGGAAATTCTTTAACTACTGGAATACTATCCAATGCCGCCAAATCCTTGTTGAGCTCCTGCACACTGCATAAATATAAGGGATACCCTTTCTGGATCAAAGCTTGCAATGTGACCGCTGACACCACCTTAGTGGTTGGCTCAGGCTGAGTCTTCCGGTAAGAAACCCTAGTTCCATTCGGGCTTCGCAAAATCACCCGCTCTTGGGCACAATCGATAACTGCTTTGTACTTCCCCAACATATCCATGCCCAAAATCACGTCGAAATCTCTCAAGTCCATCCCAATTAGGTCTACTAGGAAGTCTACCCCTCCTATATCTAAGGCCACGTCGGAAAACCTCCGACTACATTCCATCCTGTCACCCGACGGAAGCATGACAGATAGCTCTACTCTAGCAGATGGTGACAATCCAGCCTTAGTAGCAAAAGCAGAGGAAATGAAAGACAATGTAGCACCGGAGTCAAATAGAACATAGGCTGGTAATGAATAGATGGTGAACATACCAGTAACAACATCCAGCTGTCGGTCTGCCTCTGCCTGACTAATAACGTTCAGGCGCCCTCCTGACTGACCTCCCTTTTGAGGATAAGGCCTAGATCCCTGCGGTCTTCCCCCTGTCTCTCGAATTGGGGCACTGGATGGAGTAGGTGCTCTCTGATAATGTTGCTGGGATGAGTTCTGACGATACTGCTGGTAGGCCTGCTGCTGAGGTATGAGAGCTCCTCCCTGCTGGGGTGGTCGGTTCTGACTCTGATGGAAATGAGAGGGCCTCCAACACTCCACTGCCCTATGACCCATTTTCCCACAGTTTAGGCATGTAATCAACTTGCCTGCACAGGTTCTGCCTGGATGGGCTCGGCTACATTTCCTGCAAATTGGGCCTCTTGGGGGACCTTGGCTTCCACTGTTACCTCTCGGTGGTGGCCTCCTAGAGTCTCCGACCCTGGGCTGGGTCCTGCTCCCAGAACTCTGGACCTCGGGCTTCCTCTTTCCCAAGATGGCTGCCTGCTCATGGACTAGTGTGTCGGCCACGCAAGCACTTTCATACAAGGACGCTAGATCTTTGAACGTCACGGCACCCATCATGCGGCGGATGCTAAAATTTAGTCCCTGTTCGAACTGAAAGACCGTCGTGGATTCGTTGGCGGCAATCCCTGGGGCAAACCGGAGCAGCTCAGTAAACTTGGCGTAGTACTGACGAACTGACATTGGCCCTTGTGTCAGCTGCATGAACTCCCGGAGCTTATCCCTCTTGAGGCTCTCAGGATAGAATCTGGTACGAAGGGCGGTCTTAAATGCCTCCCAAGTAGCCGGGGGACCTTCTTTGGCACTAAAATCCTCCCACCAGGCGTCTGCTACGCCCCGGAGGAAGAATGCTGCAATGTTGGGCCGTCGGTTGAGGGGACAATTCACGGCCTCAAAGGTGCGATCCATATCACGGATCCACCCCTCCAAAACCACTGGATTCTCCTCTCCGGAATACGTCGGAGGGCGATGTCCGGTAACCCTTCCAAGCCAATCTTCCTCAACATTTTGAGCGTGTTGTGTGAACTCTAGGAAGGCGGTGACGGCATCCTCCAAACGCTGAATTCTCCCGTTGCTTGCCATCTAGCTACACAAAAATAAACACTTAGAAACAAACCCACAGGTTCGAAATTATCAATAAGATTTCTAATTCTTGGGGAAAACCCTAATCTACCCTGGTACTTCTCACCGTGGCCGGGCTCCAAAACTTTTAAAACGGAAAGATTTTCACTTAAGGCAGAAAATATTATTATTTTTTTTTTCAAAATTTCAATAGCCACTTCCAAAAATAATTTTTTATTTTCAAAACGAGCGTGGTCAACAGGATCAACCGCTCTGATACCAACTTGTAACACCCCAAAATTCACTATTTTTTTAAAAAAAGAGAAGCAATTAAAACAAAAATATTTCAGACTTGTGAATTTTGGGAATGTTACCGCCACACTTAGTACCAGACCGGTTCTCTCAAACCGTTCCAGTACCAAGTGCTAAGGCTAAAGAAAACAACTCATAAATATTAATAATAGTTCAAATTCATAAATACGAAAATTAAATACGCACAAGTCCTTATTCAATCCAGACTACGAGAGTTAGTTTTTCAAGGAAGAGAGAGATAACTCCGAACATAAATTTATTGGAAGTGCTTAACATAAATTAAGGAAAATAGGAGGAAAAATCTCAATGGAAGTTCGGCCACGCCACTCTGATACGGATTCGGCCCAATCATCACTCGGCCCCACCTGATGACCCATGGATATCAATCGCATCAAAGTAAACATCTCCTACCTGCACCAAATCAATTGGGCCCTCTACTCGTGGGAATGAGCAGCACCCATGAAACGGGTGATCAGTACGCTACGTACTGAGTAAGGTAACCGAGCACTAAGGCCAGCACATAGACACATAATCCAGATAAAATAATAAAAGGGCATAATCTAACATAACAACATAAAGGCATATGAACAATTCAGGTAAAAGTACAAGGCTCATTCATAGTCCAGATTAATTAGTTAATTAATCCCTGATCGGAAATCGATTCACACCATGCTTTTATTAAAACCATATGAGTACGAGAGCCCCCACTATTATAGCCGGTGGATCGGAGGCGCATAGGGTATCATACCCTAACCACTATTATAGCCGGTGGATCGGAGACACATAGGACTACGCGTCCTAACCACTATTCCTAACCGGTGGATCGGTTGGCCCCGTATCACATGGTATTCCGCTATAAGTAATTAATGTCTTTTAGGTATTTTAACGAAACTCTGGTTTATTTTTGTTGAGCTCGGGAACCCCCACTATTGTAACCGGTGGATCGGTTTACACATAGAGCATCTTGCTCTAACCACTATTATAACCGGTGGATCGGTCACGCATAGGGTAAAACCCTAACCACTATTCCGAACCGGTGGATCAGTTGGTCCCGTCTCAACCATCTTCCACTTTATGTAATTAATATCTTAAGTATCTTATTCGCAATCGTAGCTTCAGACACGCATTACCACTCCATGCAAACCCTAGCTCTTATGCAAACCCTAGATCCCATGCAAACCCTAGCACCACGTAAACTATGCAATCCTGATTCCCATGCATCATACCCCACTTCCATGCGAAACCCTAGCTCCCATGCAAACCCTAGCACCACGTAAACTATGCAATCCTGATTCCCATGCATCATACCCCACTTCCATGCAAACCTAATATTACCATGCAATGTTCCACCTTTCCATGCAACTCTAATATTGCCATGCAATGTACCATCTTCCATGCAACCCTAATATTGCCATGCAATGTACCACCTTTCCATGCAACTCTAATATTGCCATGCAATGTACCATCTTCCATGCAAACCTTAATTTTACCATGCAACGTACCACACTCCCACGTACCCTAATATTGTCATGCAACCTTAATATCGTCACATGAAACCCTAACACCATGCAA
The DNA here is from genome assembly GCA_039764185.1 of Tamarix austromongolica. NCBI lineage: Eukaryota > Viridiplantae > Streptophyta > Magnoliopsida > Caryophyllales > Tamaricaceae > Tamarix > Tamarix austromongolica. Next base: position 8,539,668 of record CM077810.1, read on the forward strand.
TGTTAAAAACATCATGCAAACTCTAACATGCATGTCTTAAGGCCAATCACATATTATCACATATAAGTAAAACCCATGCCATATAACAAACCAATATCATACGTGGACTCCACCTCACATCGTATATAACATAAATAATAATGATAGACATATGATACATAGCATGCGAATCACATTATGCAAATAAGCACACAAAAAGGCCTTAGCACCCCTTACCTAATACGACACCGGTCTTGGTGCACGCTCCTATTCCTCTTGAGGGATTAGACTAGGTTCACCTTGAGTCGGAGGGTGCAGGTGGAATTGGCGGTGGTTCCCGGAGGTGGCCGGAAAATGGATCTAAGAGAGGTAAAAATGAAGAAAAAGAGGGAAGGGGTAAGGAGAAAAATAAACTAAGCTTATGGTTCGATGGAGGATACTTAGTAGAAGATTTTGAGTGGTTTATAGGGTGGCAGAAGCGGCGTAAGTGGCGGCGAGCGGTGGTTTAAGGTCTCGGGGTCAAGATTTTGGGCGAGATGAGAAGCAAACTTTGCACGGTTATGGACGCCCGTGCAAGAAGAATCGAAGTTTGAAAATGGTCTGGTTAGCTAGAGGGAATTGCAACGAAGAATTTGAGATGTGGTGGTGGCGTTGGGGTTGGCTATCGGCGTCGGAATATGCGTCTGAAGTCACGGTGGTGGGCGATTCTCACTTAGGGTTTCGGAAGGAAGAAGTCTCGACCACACTCACAACCAGGCTATATATAGATTTTAGATGGGTTATTAGGGTTTTGGGGGTCGCGTGGATGACATTTATTGCTATGGTTTTGGCGGCCGGTGACAGAAATCGACCGACCTAAGCTTGGGTTGGGTCGAACCTTCGCGAAGCCAGAGAGAGAGAATGAGCGGGGGTTAGGGAAAATTGATTATTCCCAGCTAATGTGCGAGCTGAGAGGAAGAAAAAGAGAAGTGACTCGGTCGGTCAGACCTCTCGTAGCCGGTGCCGCCATTTTCGGCGGGGAGTTGCAGGTGCGTCGGGGCTGGCAGGTGCGAGGGGTTGGGGGAGGAAGAAAGGGACTGGACCGGGCGGCTCAGGGAAGAAAGAAAAGAAAAGAAAGGGAGGCAGACCGGGCGGTCGGGCGCGAGGGAGGTAGGAATTAAATGGAGTGACGCGCTTTGATGGGAGATCACGATAAAACGCAGCGTGGAAGAGGAGGGGAGGAAGGACGCCCGTCGCGCGGCTGGGCCGAAGGAAGAAAGGAAAGGAACTGGGCCGCCGGGCTGGCCCAGTTCGGGGAGAAGAAGGAAAAGAAAAAGAAAAGAAGAAGAAAAAGAAAAAGAAAAGGAAAAAAGGAAAAAGGGGAAAAGGAAAATAATAATATTGGGTATTTAAATTAATTAAAATATTTGATATATTTAAAAATAATAATATTTAAATAAAAAAAATATTTAAATCACTTTTTAAGCTAAATCAGGATTTTTGAAAGATTTTCCATAAATTCCTTTTTAATTAGCATAACATCCTAATTTTCTCTAATTAAATTATTTATAAAATTAATATTAATTTGAAACTATTTTCTCCTTCTTATTTAAATAAAAGTAAAATGCTTAATTAGCTAAAATACCCAAATTCTCTTCTAATAAAAATACTTATAAATTTCTTCTTGAATTTTCCTAGTTAAATATCCTTTTATTTTATTAAAAAAAATTTAGTTAAAAAAATTTTCCTAATAAAACCTCATTTAAATATAATTTATAAAATTAGAAATTTTCGGAGCATTTCATCACTACCTCCTTAAAAACAGACTTCGCCCCCGAAGTCTCCAGAAGCGCCTAGGGTTAGGGCTAAGGTATTCTAACTTCTAGAATAATGCCTTATTAACTATATTTAAATCCACTACCCCCTTAGGGACAAACTAGATAATAAATAAAATAAATCTAACCTGTAGCGAAAAGTTCCGGATATGTTTCTCGCATATCTTTTTCAGTCTCCCAAGTAGCTTCCTCAGTCCCATGTCGATTCCATAGGATTTTAACGAGAGGCACCGAACTCGTACGAGTCTTTCTTAATTTGGTGTCGAGAATCCGCACTGGTCGCTCCTCGTAAGTTAGGGAATCATCCAATTCGACCTCATCTGGTTGAATTACATGTGATGGATCGGCCACATACTTTCGCAGCTGAGAAATGTGGAACACATTATGCACTCGTGCCAATTCCGGAGG
>CM077810.1:8542368-8567064 GCA_039764185.1 Tamarix austromongolica
ATACCTCCTTCTCTGAGTACCACCTACAAAAAACAACAAAATATATGGTTAGGCTTGAAAAGTATAACCGAGGGAGAAATTAAGGTAAAGAGGATAAAAATGAAAATAACCGCAATCAAATGAAAGCTTGAGATGTGTGGATGTGTGGTGGAATGTATAGTGGAGCTATGGTGAAAATTTGGTGGTGTTTATATAAGGTTTTAGGGTAAAAATAGGGGTGTACAACCGAAATGGGTGGCTACACTATTGTGTTGTAGCCTTGCAGGTAGTGCACACCCTGGTTGAGAGTTAGGATCCTGCATGGCCAGGCGGTGCAAATTAGCATGGTTTCATAGACATGCAATATGAAATTTTAGTGTTGCATAGCCGTGCTTGAGGACGCGAGGGAGAAGAGGATAAAAGAAGCGATGGTCAGCGATGATGGTAGGTGATGGTGATGGGGAAGGATAGGGTGGCCCTGGGTGGTCTGTCCACCAACATTGGGTGGTGTGTGGTGGTTGTGGTGGTGCACAGTGGTGATGGGAGGCGTGTGGTATAAAAACAGGGTAGGGAAAAAGGAAGAAGTAGAAAGGATGAAAAAGAAGAAAGAAAAGAGAGGGGCTCAGGGCAATGTTTTCTTGACATAAAAATGGGTAAAATGGAGGTAAATTAAAGAGGAAGGAAAGAGAGTGAAGTAAGTGTGTGTGTGTGTGTGCGTGTGGTGTGAACGAGGGAAAAGTAAAATAGGGGAGAAAGGTATATGAGCTGATGGTTGAGTGCTGGCAAGATGGTAGGTGGTGCAGGCAGGTGATGGTAATGGAGAGTGTGAGTGCATGTTGTGTGAAGAAGGAAAAAGAAAAAGAAGAAGATAGGGGAGGTAATGGTGTGCGTGTGTAGGTCGGGAGGGAGAAGAGAAGAAGAGGGTGATGGATGATGATGGAAGCTGCAGTGTGAGAGTGATGGTTGAGGCAGGTGCAAGTTTCATAATAAGAGAGTTAAGTTTTACGGCACAAGGTGATGGAAGAAAGGAGAAGAAAAAGGAAAGAAAAGGAAAAAGAGAGAAGGTTGTGGATTAGTTTTATATAATTTTGGATTAGCTAAAATAGGTAGGATTAGTGACAAGTTTTTTGCAGGATTAAGACTGAGGTACAAAATATGGTTTATTCAATTTAAAGATTTGGATTAGGTTAAGGTTTTGGGATTAAAAAAAATGGTTAAGGCTACAATAAGATTTTCTCGATATTAAAATCAAATTAGGGTATTAATGATACAGGATTAGACCAAGCAAAATTTTAGGGTATTACAGGAGGTGCACTGGGGAAAGGGTGTAGAGGGCTATTTGGTTGAGGAGATGTAGAAGGATGGATGGTTGTGACTGGTGGATAGATTACACAAAAATCAAGGGGAGTAGGGGTTGGGTTTCAAACAATGAAAAGAGGGAGGATGTGGGGGTTGGTGGTGTTACTACAAAACCCTCACATTTACTACTTAAAAATTTCGTTTTACGGAAGCATTAATTATAAAAATAATGGGTGTTACCGCCACACTCAGTATAAGTATGGCATCCTCTATTATCCTTACACTAATTACTAAGGCTAAATTATTACTTTACTTAGATAACATTTATAACAAGGAAAGTTAGCAAATTTCACCAAAGATTACTACATTATCTTGATAAGTACAAAAAGATTGGGCAAATAGTTGAAATTTAATAAAAGAAAAATAGTAAGGGACTTAAGAGTCCACAAAATATTCAGATTAAAAGGCGTAGGGGCAAACACCAAATAGTCTTAACTCTCAACCCTCTATTAGAAGTCATTAATACAAACCCTCAAAGTATTCCTGTAGGGTCATCATTGCCTATTGAATAAGTAGAGGACCATGAAATAGAACCCGTCAGTACTTCAGTGCTAAATAACCTTTTATATAGAATTAATATAATAAAACAGCATGAAACACATACAAGGATACAAATGACATGGTGTAAGACATTTAAATATGTATGGGGATTGATACACATTAATCATTTATATAATCAAATGTCATCAAGGTCATACACTACTCATATTCATTCATCTTGGACAACTTAATACTTACCAAACGAACATACCAAGAATTCTCTCTGAAATATAATTAGGAACTACCCCAACCCAATAACCATAAGGTGTCATACTAACACATGGGATAAACATCGAAATGTACACGAGATGATCGCAATATAATAGTCATGACAGGTAAACAATAATCACCACAATACATAGTGTTCATGTGTGTTCATTAAGAACATGATAACACTTATCAACCAAACATCCAACAATGCTCTCTAAAGTAATAAATAGAACCAAACTTCGACACAACAACCATAACCTTCACAACATAACTCACATCTCAACATCAATCCCAATAGAGACCATAACTATACAAGTAAGACTCAGAGGTACAATAACAACCATAGGTAGGCACGAAGGCTACTACCAAAACCACAAGTAGGCACAATGGCTACTACTGACTAATCCAATAATAATTATTCCAAATCAAATCATGACATTTTCATTTTTATTTACTTGAGGGGGATACATTAGTAACCCGGGAACATAAAAGTACACTAGTCATACTGGTGCCCAAGGCATCACAGTACCCTCCCAACTATCCAACCTATAGGCATAACAATACTCTAGTCATACTGGCACACAAGGCTACACAATACCCTTCACACCTAGGACACCTAACCCTTAAGTATTGATATCTTCTACAGGGCTCGTAGGTTACCTATAAAGTAAACTATGGCCTTATTGGGGCAAAACCGACACACCCAAAAACCAAACGAACATAGGACTCCTACCTCATCTCTAGGGTAGCTATCCCTAGAGAGAAACCATTTCCAAACTTGAGGTCTTCCACTTTAAATATTAGTATCTTATAAGGTGATCACAGATATCACATATTGCATAATTATTTCCATTTCCATACTTATCCATTTTTCCTTTATTTTCAATTATCTAAGTTAACCGTAAGGTCATGGTCCAAAACAAGGTTAAAGTTAACACTAAGGTTAACTTATTAAATTCTAAGGCCATCCTATGTCTAATTATTCACATTTGGGCACATTAGGCTGGAAATGACCAAAATGCCCCTGAGACCAATAATTATCAAATTATCATCCATTTATATAGTAAATCTATTTTATTTATTAATTTATCATGAAAAGGCTAAAATAAAATAATTTAATTATTTATTATGCAATTTAAATTATCGGATATGCCAAAAGATCATTTTGCCATTACACATGTTTCTTCATACAAAACCCTACCATACACTTTTAAAATGTCCAAAACACATGATCGCATAATTAACAACAGATAATACATATTAGACATGATTTTTAGGATAAATATCATAATACACTAAAAATAACTAAATTGCCCCTAGGGCACACACCCATAATTATTATCCCACAATTATATCTAAACATGCCCACCCTATTATTTTACATACACATATCATATAAAATATTTTCCCAATAGTAGAATTATTTTAATCATACCTTTATACCTAAAATATTTCACCTAAGATAACGGGCTCATTCTTCTTATTTTTCATGATAACAATAATAATTACATAATTATAATGTAACAAGTCATGCTTTACATATTTCATACACGAAAACCCTAATATGCTATCATATAATATTTATCATTTTAGTAGAGTATAACGGTTACTTGAATCCTTGTAAAAACGTAAAATAGTAGTATCCTACTAAAATTATCCTATCCCGCCAATCAACTTTTGTACTTAAAATTAATACTAAATTTATTGAATTAATATTTACCAGCTAACATAATAATTATAATAGTAAAATATTTATTTTTTAAAATTATAAAAATACCCTTACTTAATAATAATAGGTACCAAAATTTATAAAAATCTAAAACATTATATTTGTTATCCATACTGCACACTGCACATGCATTGGGGGGACTGCACGAGTGGGAGGGATTGCGTGGGATTGTTGGAGGGTGAGGTAGGGAGAGGTGGCAACAGCGGTGGAGACTGGTGGTGGTCAGTGGTCGATGGTGGAGGAGGTAGTTGTACAGGCAGGGTGGTGTTAGGCTTAGTCGTGGAAGGCTGTGGTGGAGAAGGCTGCAGAAAGGGTAGCTACGTTGGAGTGTTGCGGTTGCATTGGAGTTCTACGGTTGCCAGGTGATGGGGTGATGCTAATTGGTGGTGATGGTGCTGGCTGCGGTGGTGTGGGATGGTTGTGGTGTTATCAAAGCTATAGTGGAGGTTGCAGGAAAATTGAGAAGGTGGCTAGGAGATGGCTCAGTGGTGGTGGCCGTTTCGCTAGCAGCTGGTTAACGGTGTTGGAAGTGGGAGGGAGGTGGGGTGTTGTGCATGCGGGAAAGTGCATGTAGGGGAGAAGGAAGGAGGGAGGAATATGGTGGTTGGGTATGTGAGAGTTGGGAGGTTGTGGCTAGAAGTGGAATATTATTTTTATTTTTATTTTTATTTTAAGTTTAGTTTGGGTAGATTAAGATATAGGATAATAGGTTTAAAAGGAACAAAAAGAGTAATAAAATAATCTAGGATAAATTTTAGAAAATTATTTTGGGCTACAGATCAAAAGTTATTAGTAAAATAATTAGGATAAAATTTATGGGTATAAACTAGGATTAAATTTAATAATCTAATTTTTATCAAATTTTAATCTGATTAAATTTATATCTAAACCATCGTAATAATAAACATATAATAATACTTTTAATACTAAAACTCCTAAAATAATCATTACCACTAATCATGCATAATTATTAATTTATAATTAAGGTTTCTAAAAATGGGGTATTACAGTTGCATGAAAAACCAAACTAGCTAAGTAGGGAGTAGGGGCTGGATTAGGGATGTAAACGGGGCGGATTTTACCCGAAACCCGAGTGATTTTATTCGACGGATACTTAAACGAATATGGATATGGATATGGAGGATGGAAAAAAAATATCCGTTGGGTTCGAGTATGGATACGGATATGGGATATCCATACCCGTTTACCCGATATATAATTACCCTTTTACCCTTAATTTTAAAATAAATATAGTATAAATTAAGGTTAAAATTGTCATCTGGCTTAACTATAAATGGGTTTATCCGTCGAATAATATCCATTAACGGGTAAACAGATAATCCGTCGGGTAATGGATATGCAACAGATATGGATATAGATGTGTTAGCGGATACCCGTTTGGGTGCGGGTACGAATTCGGGTATGAATTTTCTTATCGGGTACAGATACGGGTATGAGTATACCTGCCCCAAACCCGCCCCATTTACATCCCTAGACTAGATGGTTAGTTTGGTTGATTTGGAGAGGAAGGGTGATGTGTGTCTATATATATGCATGTAGATGGTGGTGAGGGAAGTTGTTTTGATAGAAGAAAATTTGAAAGACCAAGGGAGAGTAGGAGAATAGTTGTGTGGTGATGGAGTATGGCTCAATAGAAGGTGAGGGGTGTGTTAGCATAAGCAATGGAGGGATTCAGAGGGAGTTTTTAGGGGAGGAAACTTTGGCATACAAGGGGTAAGTTGGGGGTTAAAATGGTAAAGTAGAGATAGAAATATTTTATTTTAGTTTTAGGTTTAGTTTGGTTAGGTTAGGTTACCAGGTAGGAAAAATAATTCGGTTTAGGTATGTTTAGCACGAAGGAAAAAAGGTAAAATAATCAAAAAAATATTTAGGAAATTATTTAGATTAAGGGTCAAAGGTAATTAATAAAATGATTAGGTTAAGGTTTAAGTGTTAGTTTTGAATAAAAAGGCTAAATACCTGAAAACAAAGGTTACGAGTTTTTAGGATGTTATAAGGACATTGTTAGGGAGAAATTTAGGTAGTGGAGGATGTAGCCAAGGCTCAAGGGGAAGGAATTGGTGGTTGTTGGTGTTGCTATGGGGAGTGGACTGGCATTGGTTCTCACTTCTAGATAGAAGCAACAAATATAATGACAAAACAACAAGGAGAACGGTTAGGTTTTGCTACTAATAAGAGCTTGGAAGTATGGAGAAGAAAAACATAGACCAAGGGGTGGGATTCAAAACACAAAATCAAGGAGGAGAAGGCCTTATATAGGCAAGGGTCACACATGGGGCTGAGAAAATAAGGAATGGGGGAAGCATATGAGGTAGAGGAAGGGTATAGAGTGCACAGGAGATAATGGCATGAAGGAGAGAAAAGAGTTGGGGAGTATGGACAGCAAGCGACAAAAAATATTAATAGGATAGGGGTAATAATTTAGGAATGATGAACCAAGGGAAAATCATCCGGTTATAGGAATTAAGGCTCGTGGGTAAAACATATACATGTTGGGGTCCAAACTAATATTAAATTTAATAACCCAAATTCTATCCTAATTAAATTTATATCTAATATGTTATAATAGTATACATAAATGTAATAATGCATTTAATGTAGAGCATCCTATAATTATTATCACAATTAATTACATATAATTATCAATTTCATAATTAAGATTTCTGCAAATGGAATATTATAATAAACATGCATTACTTCGCTTGAGTAACCTCCATACAGTCAGCATGGTCATCATCAAATACCCGAGACACAATGCCTACAAATGTGTAGTATTAGTATGCATCTTATACTAAGTATCAAAACTATCCCAAAGAGATAGCATTATGCATGAGGCCCATATGAAGAAAAAAAAATAAAACATACAATAATAAGATTGAAGATTGCTTACATATATATGTCAATTGAGAAGAAGAAAAGTCAACCATTAATCATAAAATAATGTCATACAAATGTATGGATAGATTGGATTCATTGATTATTATATTTTATTATAGTGATTACAACCAATATATTATATTAAATTGAGGACAGAGAATTAAAGAAATCATTACAACTAATCTAGTACATAAATAGTACTAGACCTAGCTAACTCACCTAGAAACATAACCAAATCACCAAATAATAGGATACCTACCCACTTAAGTATGCATAGTCGACTACTATAAGGTTGAAATATATTAAGACAACTATAGAATAGAGAAGGGCCTCTTATACCTCATAACTCATAAGGCACTTGAAATCACAGAATAGAAAACATCGGAATGATACCTAGTGAATACCAAATCTGACTCAGATAGCTACCTTAACTAATACAAGTCCCAACTCAAGATCTTTCACTTTAATTGATTGATATTATATCAAAGATTTAGGTTAGACGATAATAAATGGGTGAATAATATCATTTAATCACTTCTATGCACATAAACCAATTATTTTATTAAATTCTGATATTATCCACAAACTTGATCCATGGAGGAATTAAGGCCCGTGCCATGTAGAGAAGAAATGCCATTAACATAACATGGTGACCCAATTGAAAATATGAGGCATTAAAGCCAGAGGAATATTATTAAGGCATTTAAAGCCCAAGTCCCATGCCATGAAAGATCCAATAAAATTAGTTCTCAACTTAAATTAACTATAATATTTCGATACAAGGATCAATATCTAACATTTAAGTTAACCAAGGGTTCAATTAAAATGCCAAATAAAATAACTAGTTTAAAGGTACATAAAAAAATTGAAAATATCTTTAACATCAACTAACTTACCTTAATATTAAGAAATGTGTATTTTATTTTAAATGAGATATAACTAAATAATTAGTTTCTGATGATGAAATATAAATATGGACACCAAGTATTAAATACTAAAATTACTCAATGTAACCGAAATCTCTTTTTCTCTTTTTTCTTCTTGTTTAATTAATTATTTTAATTAACATCTCTAGGTCTCCTCATCATATGTCACCTAAGTGTCAAAATCATCCATTTTAACTTATTTTATTAACATAATATGCACTTAGGTTTCAAACTTTTTAGAATTTACATGTAATGACCAAAGTACTCTTATTCACCTAAACTTACTCTAAACTTCTAAAATTCACAAATTACTCTAAACAACATCAAACCCTAACATATCATATAGTAAAATTTATGTAAAAGATCCAATAAGGAAAATGGTACACTTAAACTTTAAAAAATAATCTATAGTGTCATGTATACCTATGTCCAAATATGCCCAAACCTTAAAAATATTCATTTCAATTCTAAATGAACCAAAATTTATAACCCAGCTTCTATACCCTATGATACATACAATGGCATACTTAGATAAATTCAAAACAACCAAACAATACATAGAATAAGAAGGACGAGAGCTAAACCACTTGAATCTAGGCATGTTCATCACGAATACATTGCAAATTTAACATGACTATACTAAAAATTCATCACAACTCTAATAAATATTCACCATATTTTTAGCAGGTATAAGAACATATAAAAATCACACAAATCATCATCTCATTAAATTTCCATGCTTATACACATAGTACATAAACATACATATGTATTACAAGATTTTTAAAAGTATTATTCCATGCTTATAATTAAAATAAAGCTATCCATGCATAAAATAACATATAATATACCTAGCACAAAATCCTATTTCTTAATGTTAGTTTAGTTACTAGAATTCGTAAGCTTGTTGACAAATATAAAATAAGGAATATAGTGACTCTTTCTCTAAACCACTTGGTCACATTCAGTAATATAAGATAAAAGAGTTAGATAAACTAAGATTAATAAATAGGTAAAAGCAAAAGAAAGGAAATGAAATGGAATAAGTGAAATGACATTATTACTCTTACATATGGAGGCTTAGAAACCACCCCCAAAACTACTAACAACCACCAAGGAATGAGAGGTAAAGGTATTAGAGGGTTAATGGGAATTGAATCAAGGAGAAAAGAAGGGAGGAAAGACACAAAACCTCTGCTGCAACACATAAAACAATTGCAACAAAAAACTCTAAGGTTTTTTGGTAAGGCAGATATGAGAGGAAAAAAGAAGAGGGAATGGTCATGATTATCTAGGTAAAAAGGGTTATTAGATGAATTATAACATGCAAGAAACAATACCAAACAATAATAAAAGTTAAAAGAATCAAGGTCGAGGCATGGTAGATGCTGAAAGTTACAAAAAATTAACTTTGTTATAGTTGTGCAGTTAGTTGGGAAGCAAAACTTTGGTTAAGTAGAAGCTTGAAGGGCCTCAATTTCAAGTATGTAAATGGTATTGAGTTTTATTATGCAATGCAATAGTTTAAAACAAATAAAAACCAAAGGAATAAAGCAATTAGAAAGAGAACGAGTTGTTGCAAGTTGGAAAAACTTAACTTTGAACTCTGTTGAAATTTTGTGAATTTGTGTGCATAATGAAATGGAACGCAAAATTTAACAAAAATAAAGTGAGATATAATAGGTAGGAGTGTGAAGTAAGTTTTTTGTTTGACTTTAGCCTCATTTGAGTGTTAGGATTAGGGGTATAAGAGAAAATTTAGACTATGATTAAGTGCATTTAAAAAATATTTTGAAATTATGATTATGGTACTTTATGCACTTTTTGATTGAGGTTAGACTATGATATTTTAAAATAATCTACATACCTGAGTCTTTTTTTATTTATTTTTATTTTTTATTTTGCAATAGAATGGTTATAGGATGGGTTACAATTTATTTTGATTAAATAAATTGTAAGAAATTTTAATAATGGGCACTTATTGGAAAAAATATTAATTAAATTCTAAAAATTATAAAAATTTATGGAAAAGTATAAAATAATTTTAGAAACTCAAATTCATAAAAATATTGAGTATCAGAGTTGGTTTGAAGCTTGACGTATCAAAAATGAGCAATAATAATAAAAATAAATAAGTCGTGGAAATGCATTTTTCTACAAATATACAAAACTAATAATGGGGGCTTGAAATTGCCACAGATTAATGCACAATATATTTAGAAGTTCGTATATATGTATATATTTGGTCTTAGAACTTATTTGATGATTAATAAATTAATAATGGCAAAATCGACTAAAATTGTCTAATCGCATAAACATTTTTTTATGATTTAATGATTAAGAAGAAATGAATGAAACACGAATAGATAGAATCGACGGATAAACTTAAAAATAGCACTGGGTAATTCACAACTTTTTAATAGGTTGAAAAGAGTGAAAATAAAGGCATCAAAAGAATTGTAATAAAATGTGTTTTCCATAAACGAGAGAGTGAAATGTTCAAAATAAACATGTATGGAATGAGATTTGATAATATAATATATATGTTTTTAGTAGACTTTTTACTATCCTAATCACGTATTATAATTAGGGTTTGAGAGAACGGGATATTACATTGGCCCTCTTCTACTTTTTAGGTTTCTCAATATATTTCGGCCCTATAGAGCGTATGCATACTTAACTAATTAGGTGTTCTGTTATTTGGTAGTGGTTACATTTTTGGGTGGGCCAGTTAGAATTAGTATCGTTTATGTAATGGAGTAGTTTTATGGTTTATTTGAGTCTACGTCATCAAGTTGACATAATATATTGTTGTGATCATGATAATAAAATATAGTAATCAATGAGTCCATCTATCCGTACATTTGTATTTCATTATTTTATGCATGATATCATATTGTTATTACATGTTCTATTTTTTTATTCGCATGGGTTTCGTGCATAATACTATCTTTTTAAGACAGTTGTATTACTCAATACAATATTTACTGATACTACACTTTTGCAAAAATTATCTTATAGGAATTTGATGATTATAATACTGACTCTAAAAAGGTTTCTCAGGTAGAGTGATGAAGTATTATACACTAGGGTTAGGGCATAATGTTATATCTAGCTAAGGCCACACATGTTATGTGTCCTATATTTTGAATATCTCTTTTGGACTCTTCATCCCTTTTGTCCCTATTCTCTCTTTTTATATATTATATTATCAAGAGCATGTACTTCGTACTTTATTCTTACATTTAATTTAATTAAATTCTTCTACTATTTATATATATTTCCTTAAGTTTTGATTTATTTACCGAAATGTTTTAGCCTTGTAATTAGTACAAGAAATATATGGACTAGAATCATGATAAGTGTGGTGGTAACATTTGCTATATTATGTTAATGATTTTGCTTAAAAAAATTAATAGTAAATGTTGGAGTGTTACAAGTGATATCAGAGAAAAACCAAACCATACACTAAACTTGGATGACACATGTAGTTGCATAGTGAGACAATTCTTGAGAAAAAGTGTAATGAGGCAATTAATGGTTGAGGCATGTTGCATTCTTGAGTAGGGGTGAATTTAATACCCAAAAATTGAGTGGAATATTATAAGAATTGAGATGACTACTTATATCAACACGGTATATCATCCTTTTGGTGATTTTATTCTAAAAACTCTATAGTTAAACATACTTGCAATGAAACAACTTTTAAAATAGGTGAACATCTAGTGAAGTTTCAAAAAGTTTTGAAAATAATTCTAGGAAAGCCTATAATTAAGAACAAAGTGTGCCAAAAAGAACCGTATTGATCTATGGAGCTAACTGATCAATCCTAAATCGCTCCAAGGTAGCTTTGCAACTCTTGTGAGCCCAAGGTGCTATTAGGCATAGTTGTTAAACTCTCGATTTGGATCTTACAATTCTACGATTCTACGATTTTAAAGTCATTAAACCATCCACGATCCTAGACAGAATCTTAAAGTAGTAGAATTGTGGTAGAATCTTAAGATCCCATGTAGGATCGATATAATCTTACAATCTTAGGTAAAATCTTATGACTCTACTTGCCAAATATAATTTATTTTATCTATTTGCCTTAAAAAATATATTTTTTGTCTTATTCTCACCATATTTATTCCTTAACTCCAAGCCTTAAATGACCTAAGGAAGATGATGGTACACTTAAAACTTAAAAAAAAATATATGTAATGTTGAATACATCCATGGTCGAATATGTCCAAAACCTAAAAAAAGATTTAAACTCTAAATGTTCTAAAATTCATAACCTAACTTCTATGCAATATAATACATACAATATCACACTTATATAAATTCAAAACAACTAATACACACATAAAATAACAAGGGTGAGAGCTAAACTAGTTAAATCTAGGCATATTTATCATGACTCTATTGTAAATGTAGCACAACTTTATTGCACATTCATCATAATTCTACTAAATATTCATCACATTTTTAGTAAACATGATAATGTGTGAAAATTGCAAAAATTATTCTGTCATCAAATTTTCATGAGTATACATATAAGATAGAAACATACACATATAATAAAAGATATTTCAAGATATTATTTTATGATTATAATTAAAATAAAGCTAATTAAAATAACATATAATACTCATAACACAAATCCTATTTCTACATGTTAGTTTAATTACCAAAATTCCTAAAGTCCTAAGCAATAATAAAAATCCCAACCACACAACACCTAAGGAGCTCTTCGATCACCTTCACAAAAGAGAATAAATATAATATTAGAATTTAAATTAACATTATAGGAAGATAATAAAATAAAAAGAAGAGAAATAAAAAACAACCTTTGTCTTGTAATGCGATGAGCATCAAGCAAGGAAAACTAGGAGAAGTGGAAGGGTAATAAAGGGTTAATTTTGGGGATTAAAAGGCCAAGAAATACAAGAGATGAAGGTGAGGATGAATCCACACAACAATGGTTAAATTTAGGAAATAAAATACATGTGTAGAATAGTAGAAACAACAACTTAGGTTTGAGCAATAACAATAGTCTAAGGCTTCCTAATAGGGTACAAATGAAAGGAGGGTAAACGTTGATTGATGGTAGATGAAGTATAAGGTTCAAGAGACAAACCATAAAGAAGGAGGTTGATAAAACAAATAACCAAGCTGTGGTAGCTAGTCGAAGATGGGGGGAAATCAACGTAATAGGTTGAAAGCTAGTCATAAGTCAAAAGTTGGGAATCTAAACATCACTTAATGACTACTGTATTCAAAAACTATGGATGGGAAATAAATTATGCATTGCAATGTTTAAAACCAAACAAAAAAACAATAAAGGAATAGGATGAAAGACCAAAGAGAATAAGCTGCTCAAAGTTGGGAAAAGATCAGTTGGGGAAACTTGTGTTCAGTTGCTGAAATCATGCATTTGTGCAAAGTTTGAAATGGGAAAATAGCTTGTGATATGTGGATGGATTAGGCATAATTATCATCTAATTGTCAAGTATTTTGGGGTAGGTTTATGGTTTGACTTTAGTCTCATTCGAGTACTAGGATTAGAGGTGTAAGAGGCTACGGTTGAGGGTGTAAGAGAAATAACATAAAATCATACTTATGGTATTTGGCGCACTTTTTAGTTGGGTAAAAGGTAATTAAGTTAAAAATATTATTTGGTTTGTTGAAGTACTAGTTACAATTGAAAGAATATTTGGATGATTGGTTATAATTCATTTTGATTGATTAAATTGTAAGAAAGTCCTATGCATTATTAAGAAAAATATCAATTGAATTCCAAAAATCATAAAAATTTATGAACAGGTGTGGAAAAACTTTAGAAACTCAAATTTATAAAAATATTTTGTATTGGAATTGGCTTGAATTTTTGTATTTGGAAAATGACAAAAATGAATAAATTGTAGACACACGCTTTCTATAGGTGTACAAAACAACTAATGAGGGATTCAAATTGTCACGGATTGATATAAGATATTTTTAGAAAACCAAATGTATATATAAATATTTGATCCCGAAACTCATCCGATGATAAAAAACAATCAATAATACCCAATATACCCATGTCCGAATATATCTAAAACCTAAAAAAATCATTTCAACTCTAAATGCTTTAAAATTCATAACCTAACTTCTATAGCCTATTATATATACAAATGCATACTTAGATAAATTTAAAACAACAAAAACTCACATAAAATAACAAGCACGAAAGTTGAACTACTTGAATCTATAAATATTCGGCAAGTTGATCCTGCTATACACTTATCATGCCTCCAGGTAATATTCATCACAGTTCCGGCATATATAAGAACAAACAAAAAGTAATAGTTATTGAGTCTCTTATGGAATAAAAGAGAAGGTGACCGTTCTTTATTCAACTTACTAACTAATTATTTCCTTTTTCACTACATGATATCCAAGCATTTATTTCTATGTTATTTTTTAATTTATGATAGATCTTTGTTTTTGAAATATTATATTTCAAAGAATGGCTACATATTATGCAGATGAAACATAATATATCAAAACTAAAGAATAAAAATATAATATTCATTAAAAGATCCATGCTTAGCACGAGATGATAACTAGTCATTCATTAATTGTACTAACTAATACATTCATGCGGGTGTGATTTCAGACTAGTTTTAAGCCAAGTAATGATACACCTTTCGTGAAACAAATGCTTGCATGGCAGGCGAATAAGCTCCTCGTATTCATCCTTCACTATTAAGAGGATGTTTGTTTTAATTTTTGATAAGTAATTATTTATAAAAATAATTATAAAAAGTAATTTTAAATTAAGATAAGTGTTTGGTTTTACTTATAAAAAATTATTATACAAAAGTGATTAACAAAAATAACTTCTTATAAGTAGTTAATCAAAAGTAAATTTTACTTACTTTTTTAAACTACTTATGCGGCACGGCACGACACGGTGTCTGCAAAAAAAAATCGTTTAGATCGAACCCGACTGTCCCTAACCCTCCTTCTGTGCGTGGTCTGCAGCTCGTTCTCCTCCATTTTTCCTCTCCATTTGTGCTTCTGTGGTCTGCTGTTCACTCGCCAATTTCGCTGCTGACCTTCTCCAATTTTGCTGCTGACCTTCTCCAGTTTTGCTGCTCGCGTTCGCCATCACCATTTTTGCTGCTTCCATCTGACACCGCTCTTCGATCCATATTCGCAAGATACAGATCTGTAATTGTTGAGCTTCGATTTCCCGTCCTCTTCAAATTCCAGGTTTGCCTTCTCCATCTCCTGCCTTCTCCATCTTCGATTTTTGTTGGTTATGTTTTTTTTTCTTTTGTTTTCTCAGTTTTTGTAGTGTCGCGTTGCATTGACTTCAGTATTATGGTGAGGAATTAGGCTTTGACGTGGTTTTGCTTTTATTGTTCCCTTGCCATTGTCCGCTGGCAAAGTTATAAGTAATTATCCCTTCTTCCCGATCTTATTATTTGTTTGGTTCCTAGCTCTATATGTATGATTTGCAGAAATCTACTAGTTGAAGTATCAGTGGGTTTCGGACTGAGTTTAGAGGTCCATGCTCGTTACTACCCAATAAAAATCGATGTTTGCCGATATAATAATGATGACTAACGAGAATCAGGTGAATTTCGTTTTCCACCACCTTGAATGATCACAATCAATGTCGAAAACACGTCATATATATATATATAATAGGCGTCTTGCTGAGGCAGGATTAATCCAAAGGGAAAAAATATATATATATAATACTATAATTTAAATCTTAAACTCTACCCAATCCTTCGTTTGATTCATCCTAGCTAGCGAACGAATGATTTAATCACCTTCTGATGTACTACTGATTTGTGACTTATTCTGATTCCTTTTATTTTGCAACACTTTAAATTTTTCACCAGAAACTACTGCTGTATCGCCTCCACTCTTTTCTTTTCGACTGGCATTGGGAGGCTTGGTTTCTTATCTTCTTGTCCAGAGTATTTGGGACGCAATACGTATTATTTGTTTTACCTATACTTCTTTCTGCCATGATATTATTGTGTCTTCTATTGTGGCTCCTTATACACTATTTCAAGAGTCAATGCTGTCGTTTAAATGAGGGCCCCTTGTTTATTTTGCATCTACTCCTGTGCAATCCAGAGATGGTGTATTTTTTTTCTTTTTTCGTTCAAATAATGCCCTCAGATCTTTTCAACTCTTCAAACTTCATGATTACAACTGAAAAAAAATGACAGCTAATTTCTGCTTGGCTCATTTGCATCCTTGGTGCTATGTTGTTTATTGATTGCAATCCAGGTGGTATTACTGATTCATGTTGGATGACCAAAATTGTTGAGCCGATCCTAGCTTTACTAAAACATTAACAAAATTGATGCTGGATAAATGAGGGAAAGTCTAGCACCAAAGGTATCTTACAAAGGTTACATTAAGGAAGTTCAGTATTTAATTCCACAAAAGTTGAAGTGCACTGAAAAAATAAAAATGTCTAAATAAAAAGGATGTAAGTTGGTGGAATCTGGATAGGCCATTATTGGACACATTTTTAGAAATTAAATTCTACTAGAATCACAGCCTTCAAATTTACCCCAAAGAGGAATAAAAGCATTTGTCATTTTTTCTAAAAATGATAATGTGTAATATCTCTTGTAACAAGATTTATTATGTTTACTGATGTCTGGGGAGATATGTGATTTATACCACTTACTTTATTTGCTAATATTTGGAATACTGTTTTTAAGCTTCGGTGATATCATATCATTTTGTTACTATGAAGTATAAGGTAATCAAGGAGGTACACAGGATATTTCGAGCTAGGGTATTCCTGAACATGATTGTTTTTATCTTTTGGCTTAGGTCATTTTCTGAATGTGAAGAATTCAAGGCAGTAGTTAGCGTTGGCTGTTGCTATAACTTGTTGTCAGAGGATGTTTGTGAAACTGGGGATTCTTCTTGTGGTTATCCCTTAAGTAATGGTGTAAAAAAGTTTGGTTCCTTCCTTGGGAAAAGTGCACGTGATCTTGCTTGTCAGGTAATTTACATTCCCCCCTGATTTCACACTTTTGATATTGTTGAAATCTAACTCTGTTTTTTATGGACTGGTGTATTCATATGGCATGTAGCAGTTTTCTGCTTGCTGACCTCTGTTTTTTGTCATTGCGACTGTGGTTATTAGTTGTGACCACACTCTATCAGTGTCTGTAAGATGCATTAGGAACTGTGGTTATCCTAAGTTGAAAGGCCTTATTTTATTCTTAGAATATCTTTGTTTTACATGTGGTAGGAAAAATGAGGCAGAACATTGCTGATTACTCCAAATAGCATTTTCCTTTTTGATTATAATGATGTGTTCCATCTTGAAACCATTCTTTGTTGCAGATTGCTGGTGCTTTATTATCTCTAAGTGAGGTTGGCACTTCATAGTAAAAAAAATTTGATACAGGTTGAATAGTAGGAATCTGATAGAATGCATTCTAGATAGATTCTGGGTGTGGTAGAGTTGTTTAATCTGATGCTTTTTTAAAATCTTGTGGGCAATTTTTTCTGTAATGCATGAAGAAATTATCTTTGTGCATCCTATTAATTATCTCCTCTTTGACATAGTGCAGAGAGGTGGAAAGATCTAAGGAAGGATGCTGGTGTTCATAATTTTGATTTGCTGTGGAGAATCTTTCATGACAACAAGCCCTGTAGAAGCTGCTAAGCAACGATGAAGCAATTAAAATATGGAATCTCTATAAAATTTCTGTTCTAGGTACCACTTAGGGCTTGTTTAGTATGGTGTAATAGGAATGGAAATTTTTTTCTATTATTCTATTCAGATTTCAAGGATCCTGATAATAGAGACATATGGAATTTGACAAAGTTTGTTTAGTAGTTGTTCATAATTTTTTTTAATAAGTTTATAATTTTTAGTACTTTGTAATATCTTTATATTTTTTTTATACTTGTTAATGTTTCATATGCTTTTTAATATTTAATATTACATAATTTCTATAGTAATTATTACTAAAAGGTATATATAGGAAGATAAAAACTAAAGATGAAAAAGAAAAAGTAATTTTATAGAAAAATGAAAACCAAACACTAATAAGGTACGATAAGTAGTTTTTTAGCATTAATCACTTATATAATAAAAGTAAAAACAAACATATATTTTACTTATAAAAGTACTTTTTTAAAAGTAGATTTATAAAAGTAGTTTTTATCTAAAAGTAGTTATTAAAAATAAGTAATACCAAACGACACCTAAATCGTCCGAACAAATAGCACAGGGATGGACATTATCATCAGCACCTGATAAACCCATCAGTCCGGCACTATCCGGATCACTAACGACGCCGACCTTAGCTTTCTCTAAAGCTCGTAGGGAGGCTTCTGATGCCGGAACTGTCTTTACTTGGTGCTCGAGAACGGGTCGTCTCACACTCGTTCACCAGCGCTTTCATAATCAGAATAAGATCGAAAACCATACTATACTATTCTCAAGAAACTCGGTTTGAAGATCAACTGCAACTACAATGACAAGGATAATAACGCGACCCGAATCGAAGCGTAGGCGAGAACGGAAGAACCTATCCGACCGACGCCGTACTTGGTGAATGGTATTTGCAATGTCGACCTCATTAAGTCCTAAAGAACAAAGCTTGATGATTATTGGTCGGTGCCATGGGAATCTAACGTTGTTAATGGAAGTTTGTTCATCGCGACAAACTTGGTATCTGGCTTCATGTGTTGGGCCACAACAATCAATATAATCGGCGGCGGTGGAAGACATTGTTGAGGTATTTTCGTAGATGTGAGCAATGGTTTTGCAGGCGACGATGATTTCAAAGGACGGCGCGGGGATTCGTGGTGGCTGTAGTCGTATGTTGCGAAGCCTCCACGATGAACGCTGTGGTGAACTTAAGCAGCAACGTTAATGGAGTCTTCATGATCAGATGAATGTAGTTCGGAATTCATGATTTGATGGGCATACAAGAGAGCGAGAGGGTTAATTGATATTTAAAATAATATCCCCTTTTTATGAACCCTAATTAAAACTAATAATTACATGTGATTAGTTATAGTTATTATTTTAGGAGATTTAGTATTAAAAGTGTTATTATTATTATTCGACGATTTAGATATAAAAATAATCAGGTTAAAAAGTTAATAGAAATCTATTATATATTCTAATCCTATTTATACTCGTAAATCTTATCCTAATTATTTTATTAATAACCGTGAGCCGTAACCCAAAATAAATCCCTAAAATTTAGTTCCAATTATTTTGCCTTTTCCGTTTTATTTAAACTTATCTTAGATCAGATTATTTTTTCTCGGATTATTTTTTTATCCAATATCCTAATTTACTCGAACTACATTTAAAATAAAAATATAAAATATTTTTTTTCTCTCTCTCTCCTTCTCTCTCTCTCTAATTGCAATCCCTTCCCCCTAAATACTCTTCCTGTCTCCCTCATTTTCTTACTTTACTCAACCATCACCTTATCTCAACATTTATACATGCATATACATGCTACACCTCACGTAGAACCCAACACCCCAAACACCTACTATTCCTTCCAGTAGCCCCCTCTATTCTTTTCGGCTCTCCCTCACCAAATAGCCTGACTACCCCAACCCCTCTACCCATGCACCCAAACACCCCCGTCTCTCCCTCTATTTTGTAGCCTTCCCAGCTCCCTCGACCATTTCGTGCAGCCTCATCCTCGTCTAGTAGCAACCACTAACCTCTCGCAGTCCCCAGCAACACTCCCCATTGTCCAGCGCAACATTCAGCAACCCAAGCAGCACCCACCATCCACCATCCCAACAACCCCTTTTCCTTTCTTTCTACCTCCCCGTCGCAACCCTATTGCCCAGCAGCCCACCTCAGCCTGTCCAACCCGTCACCCAGCTCCTCGACCTTCCCGGCCCCCAACAACCAGTTCTGCAGCACAAAGCGCCACCATTGCCCATCATAATCGTCACCCCTGGTCGCAACCCTACCACTTCCTGTAGCCACAACCAGCCACCCTCCACCGCCGACTAGCCACTAGTCTCCACCGCCCACTGCCACCCTCTCCTCTCCTTGCCTTACCCTCATAGCCCGGCCAACCCTCTCGCCCAACCAGCATCCTTTAGTCGTTGGCGTTTGCATGGCTCACGCTACCGTTATGTTAATAATTTTTGGTACCTATATTAAATGTAAGAGTATTTTGGTAATTTTAGAAAAATAAATATGTTTATATTATAATTATTATTTTATCTGATAGATATTAATTTGGTATTTATGGTGTTATTTTTAGATACAAAGGTTGATTAGCAGAACCTAATAGTTTTTAGTGGATACCTCTATTTTTACGTTTTCGCTGGAATTCAAGTAATTGTTATACTCTACTAAAATGATAAATATTGCCCGATAGCACATTAAGATTTTTGGTGTATGAAATATGCTAATCATGATTTATTCTGATATAATTATGTGTTAACTATTATTATTATTATTATGAAATGGATAAATCGAGTATGTTATCTGATGTAAAATATTTTAGGTATGAAAGTACAATTTAAAAATGATTCTAATGACAGAAAAATATTTTGTATGATAATTATGTATAAAATTATTGGTTAAGTATACTTAGATATAAATGTGGAATAATTATTATGGATGTGTTCCCTAGGGGCAATTTAGTTTTTTTTGTGTATTATGATATTTATCTTGATAATCATGTCTAACATGTATTATATGTTGTTGACTATGCGATCATGTATTTTGTACGTTTCAAAAGTATATGATAGTGTTTTGTATATAGAAACCTATGTAAAGGCAAAATATTCTTTTGACATAGCTAATAGTTTAAATTTCATAATAAATAATTAGATTATTTCGTTTTAACATTTTCATGATAAATTAATAAATAAAATAGATTTAGTATTTAAATGGATGATAATTTAATAATTATTGGCCTCAAGGGTATTTTGGTCATTTCGACCGAATGTGTCCAAACGTGAATAATTGGACATAGGATGGCCTTAGACTTTTAGTAGGTTGACCTTAGTGTTGACTTTGACCTCGTTTTGGACTGTTGACCTTAGGGTTGACTTTGATAATTGAAAAAAAATAGATAAGTATGGAAATGGGAATAATTGTGCAATATGTGTTATTTGTGATCATCTTATAAAATACTAATACGTAAAGTGGAATAACTCGAGTTTGGGAATGGTTTTTCTCTAGGGATAGCTATCCTAGAGATGAGGTAGGACCATAGGAGTCCTTGATTTGTTTGATTTTTTGGTGTACCGGTTGTGCCCTAGTAAGGCCCTAGTCTACTCTATAGGTGATCTACGGGCCCTATAAGGGATATCGATACTTAAGGATTAGATGTCCTAGGTGAGGAGGGTACTGTGTGGATTCTTAAGGATTAGATGTCCGAGGTTAGGAGGGTATTGTGTGCCTTTTGCATTAGTATGATCAGAGTGTTGTTATGCCTCTAGGTTGGATGGTTGGAGGGTATTGTGATGCCTTGTGTGCTGGTATGACCGGTGTACTTTTATGTCTCCGGGTTATTATTGTATCCCCCTCAAATAAATAAAAATGGTAATGATATGATTAGTTTGGAATGATTATTATTGGATATTGGATTGGTTTCAGTAGTAGCCTTGTGCCTACCTATGGTCTCGGTAGTAGCCTTTGTGCCTACCTATTGTTTTAATAGTAGCCTCTGTACTTACTGGTGTTGGTATTATGTCTGTAAGTATACTTTTGATGTTATGTATATTATTATACTATACTTGTAAGTATACCCATGACATTATGTATATTATTATACTATACTTGTAAGTATACCGATGATGTTATGTATTTTAATTTACTATACCTGTAAGTGTACCTGTGAGGTTACAGATTTTATTATCCTATATCTGTAAGTACACATGTGATGTTATGTATTTTATTATATTCTACTCGTACGTACACATGTGATGTTGTGGATTTTGTTACAGATAACCTGTGAACATACCTGTGATGTTATAAATTTAGTTGGGATTTATGTTGAGATATGAGTCATGCTGTGAGTGTTATAATTGTTATGCTGGAGTTTGGGTTCTAATTATTACTTTTGAGGGCGTCTCTAGCATGTTAGTCTGGTAAGTTTTTAGTTAATTAGGCAGATGAAAATGAGTAGCATGTGACTTTAATAGAATTTTATCGTCTAAATGATTATTGTATATCAATCCTCGTATGAATACTTAAATATCTTGTACATGTTAGTTATATGCCTTGCATGTGTTCCATACTAGTTTTTCATATTAGTTTGGTATAAAGGGTTACTCAATACCATAGTACTGACTGGTTCCGTTTCATGGTCCCCTGCTTATTCAACGGGCAACCTTTACCTTACAAGATCACTTTGAGGGTAAGGTTTGACGACTTCAAATAGAGGATTGAGAGTTAGGACTATCCGATGTTCGCCCCGACTTCTTTTGATTCGGATATTTTATGGGCTCTTAAGTCCCCTACTATTTTCTTTTGTTATATTGCAACTCTTTACTTGATCTTTTTATACTTATCAAGACAATGTAATTTGTAATGAAATTTCTATCCTACCTTTGTTATAATGTTATTTAAGTAAAGTAATGTTTTAGCCTTATCACTTAGTATAAGAACGATAGATGATGCTAGACCTATACTGAGTGTGGCGGTAACACCCATTGATTTTGTAATTAACGTTTCTTCAAAATAAAAAATTTTATTAATAAAAATGGGGGTGTTACATTTAATGACTCTATGTAGAAGAAGGTGGTCTCTAGATTTTAGGAAGAGTAGTTTTGGGATGTACTTGACTAAAAAGACGATAGGTGACTTTTTAATTATATAAATTTAGATAAGTCGGTTGAAGATGGTCTATAGATTTCGGTAAGTGGTTGAAGGGCTAATGACATATTGCAAAGATAAGGAAACTGATATTAAAGCATCAACAAGCAACCAAAATAGAATGTATCTTGATCTTAACTAACTATATGATAATGATAAAATTTATGATTTATGCCTAATTTCTTTTTTTCTTTTTATTTATGTATCTAATTATCTTTGAATTATTCAATTAGTGGGATATTTTGTATTTTTAGATGAGTGAGATTAATGATACAAAGTACAATAGAGAGAGATCCCTTAAAATTAAATGAATTATAGGGGAAAAAATACGACTGATTTTGTTACAATAAAAATAAGTATAATAAAGAAACTAATTTAAAATTTGATCTAATTTATATAACAAAATTAATATAAATGGGAAAAAATATTTGATGAACCTTGAATGCGGCTTACTCAATTTAATATTAGAAATATCTTAAAAAAATTATTATTAATAATATTGTAAAACATACTAAGTGTTTCGTAAAGGATCATGAACTAATAAACATATAAGACTAATTAAAAATTCCAATATTCTAAAATTTATCTTTTCAACCTTTTTTTAATCTTAGTTCTATCTTAATTAGTCAATAATTTAATATATTCCTCTCTATCACCACCCAATTAATCACTAGCTACTATAGTTAAATACTATCTCAGTATATTACTAAATGTATGGTATATATGATTATATTCTCTGTAACCTTTTTAACTCCACCAAATTAATATAATTTATTTCTATTACCCATAAGTAAAATTTAAAATAGTAATGAAAGGATATGAACATAATTAATTTAGTTTATAATATTTGCATATTGATCTTATTTTTCTTTATTGGTTCAAAAAAATAATATATTGTATGTAAATATCCATTCATTGTGTAAAATTAGTTAATACTAGAAATTACCTTCATTCTTTCCTAATTTGAATGAAAAATATAAAAGGGTTTGCATTTCATGTGCCCTTATATCAGTGTTAAGAATTTGTGTATGTTTAATACCTAGTTTGGTCAAACCCTAATTACCATACGGGATTGGGTTGGTAGCACACCTAAAAAATTTATTATCAAATTCCATTTCTTTTATGTTAATTTTAAACATTTCATAAATTATTTCTCTTGTCTACATAAAGTACAATTTATTGTGATTCTTTTTGTAATACTTTGAAATATTATATAATATTAATAATTAGTTTTTATTTTATCCTAATAACTAAATATGAGTTTAATTATTTTTGTTAACATTTGACCTATAAACCCATATAAATTCTTAAATAAATTTATCTTTATTATTAGTTTATCTTTTCTTTTTTATTTAAATCCACACTAAATCTATAAAATTTACCCATTTTATTATTCCTAATTAGATATCCTAAACTAAGATAAATTAATTTCATCCTAATCATAAATCATATCTAATTTTAATTTTAACCCTAAATTTATTTTCCTTTTTCTTTGTTTCTTTTTCTCTCATCTCTGGCCTGTCAGCCTAGCCCATCTCTTTCTTTTCTTTTTTTCTTTCCTCGACCTAGACCCTAGCCTAATCGCTCCTTCTTTTCTTTTCCTTTCCTTTTCTTCTTCTTCTCCCTCATCCAATCGCCCATCCAAATATACCCTAACCCTATTCCCCTTGAACCCCGAGCACACTTATGCTCCTCATTTCCTCTTCTAAACAAACAATTGTTGTAGTACTTGAAAATTTTGCTTAATCTAATCCCTTGTCATTAGCCCTAATTTGATTCTAATCCCAAGAAATCTTATTGTTAGTTTTAATCAAATTTCTTAATCTTGAAACTTTAACCAAAACCTTGATTCAGATAAACCGAAATCGAAACCCGCTAAAATTTTTGCTAATATAAATTATTTGTCTAATTCCAAAATTCCTAATCTAATCCTAATTCCCTAACCTTTCTCTCTTTTCCTTTTCTTTCTCCTTTTCTTTTCTTCCTTTCTTCTCTTTTCTTCCTTTTTCTTTTCTTTTCTTTTCTTTTCTTTTCTTTTCTTTTCTTTTTTCACCTGCACCAATTTTATGGTGTAAGAAGTTTTGCTTCTTCTACATCCCTCCACTTGCCTCCCACATGCTCCTCTCACCATCACCCTGCTAGCCCTGCCATCTTCGTGCCTCTCTCCTTCTTCTTCTTCTTCTATGCTCCCTACTGCTGCCCTGTTTTTG
>CM077810.1:8567564-8672564 GCA_039764185.1 Tamarix austromongolica
AAAGTCTGAATGGTCCGCTCTATCTGCCCATCTGTGGCAGGGTGAAAAGCAGTGCTCATCTTTAATTTGGTTCCTAAAACTTCCTGTAGTTTCCCCCAAAAGTGAGAGAGGAACCTCGAATCTCGATCCGAAACTATATCCTTCGGGACTCCATGGCGGCTAACCACAAACTTCATATAAGCATTTGCCAATTGCTCCATACTCCAGGTAGACTTCATAGGAATGAACACGGCCGTCTTGGTTAATCTATCAACAATAACCCAGATAGTATCACAGCCGCTTCTGGTCCTCGGTAGACCACTCACAAAGTCCATAGAAATGGAATCCCATTTCCATCTCGGTACCTCTAAAGACTGAAGTAATCCCGTTGGTCTCCGGTGTTCAATCTTGACCTTCTGACACACAAGACACCGGATACAAACTCAGCTACTTCTTGCTTCATACGGGGCCACCAGTACACCTTCTTGAAATCCTTATATAACTTCGATCCTCCTGGGTGAACCGAATAGGGAGTTTGATGTCCCTCTTCCATAATATGACGCTTGAGGTCGAGACAACTCTGAGGCACACACCAACGGCCCCTGAATCGAATACTGCCATCGTCATGGACTTTGAATCCTTCCGCCTTGCCTTCCCGCATCTTCTGTCGGATCCTTTCCAACTTAACATCTCCAATCTGGCCAGCTCGGATCTCTTCAAATATAGTTGGAATGAGCGTTAAGGCATTCATACGGGCTTCGAGATTTCCCTGCTGAATCATCTCAATCTCCAGATCTGATAACTCTCTTATTGTCCGATCAGCAACCACACAACACAGTGTGGAATGTGCAGTCTTCCTACTTAGAGCATCAGCAACCACGTTGGCCTTACCCTCATGGTAGGTCAATTCAATATCATAGTCCTTTACCAGCTCCAACCATCTTCTCTGCCTCAAGTTGAGCTCCTTCTGAGTGAAGATATACTTGAGGCTTTTGTGGTCCGTAAAGAATTTACACTTCGCCCCGTATAGATAATGCCTCCAAATCTTCAAGGCAAACACCACAGCAGCTAACTCGAGATCATGAGTGGGATAATTTTGCTCATGTTTCTTCAACTGTCGTGAGGCATAAGCTACCACTTTACCCTTCTGCATTAACACGCATCCCAACCCATGCTTGGATGCGTCGTTGTAAACCTCGAATTCTTCAGTCCCCTCGGGTAAAGTCAACACCGGTGCAGTGGTCAACCTCTTCTTCAACTCTTGAAAAGCCTCTTCACACGCTTCATTCCACTGAAACTTCGTAGTCTTCTTCAAGAGATTAGTCAATGGTCTCGCTATTTTGGAAAAATTCTGTACAAATCGTCTGTAATATCCAGCCAAACCTAGAAAACTTCGAATCTCCGATATATTTGTAGGAGGCTTCCACTCCGTGATGGCCACAATCTTAGCGGGATCCACAGCCACCCCCTTAGCCGATACAATGTGACCAAGGAAAGCTACTTCCTGGAGCTAGAACCCGCACTTCGATAACTTAGCATATAGGTGATGCTCTCTCAATGTGCTCAAAATGGTGCGTAGATGTTGTTCGTGCACCTCATTTTTCCGGGAATACACCAAAATATCGTCTATAAATACCACCACAAATTGATCGAGGAAAGGTTTGAATATCCTCGTCATTAGATCCATGAATACTGCAGGAGCATTTGTGAGTCCAAAGGGCATCACTGTAAATTCGTAATGCCCATATCGGGTCCGGAATGCAGTCTTCATGATGTCAACATCAGCTATCCTCAACTGATGATACCCGGACCTCAAATCGATCTTGGAAAACACCGTAGCACCCTTTAGTTGGTCAAATAGATCGTCTATTCTCGGGAGTGGATACCGGTTCTTTATCGTCAATTGATTCAACCCCCGGTAGTCGATGCAGAGACGGAGACTACCATCCTTCTTCTTCACAAACAAAACCGGTGCTCCCCATGGCGATACACTAGGTCGGATATACCCATGCTCTAAGAGTTCCTCCAACTGGGCCTTCAATTCTTTCAACTCAACTGGTGCCATTCTATAAGGAGCCTTGGAAACGGGCTCAGCTCCTGGCACTAACTCGATCTTGAAGTCAATTTCTCGAACCGGAGGCATACCTGGTATTTCTTCGGGAAACACGTCCGGAAATTCTTTAACTACTGGAATACTATCCAATGCCGCCAAATCCTTGTTGAGCTCCTGCACACTGCATAAATATAAGGGATACCCTTTCTGGATCAAAGCTTGCAATGTGACCGCTGACACCACCTTAGTGGTTGGCTCAGGCTGAGTCTTCCGGTAAGAAACCCTAGTTCCATTCGGGCTTCGCAAAATCACCCGCTCTTGGGCACAATCGATAACTGCTTTGTACTTCCCCAACATATCCATGCCCAAAATCACGTCGAAATCTCTCAAGTCCATCCCAATTAGGTCTACTAGGAAGTCTACCCCTCCTATATCTAAGGCCACGTCGGAAAACCTCCGACTACATTCCATCCTGTCACCCGACGGAAGCATGACAGATAGCTCTACTCTAGCAGATGGTGACAATCCAGCCTTAGTAGCAAAAGCAGAGGAAATGAAAGACAATGTAGCACCGGAGTCAAATAGAACATAGGCTGGTAATGAATAGATGGTGAACATACCAGTAACAACATCCAGCTGTCGGTCTGCCTCTGCCTGACTAATAACGTTCAGGCGCCCTCCTGACTGACCTCCCTTTTGAGGATAAGGCCTAGATCCCTGCGGTCTTCCCCCTGTCTCTCGAATTGGGGCACTGGATGGAGTAGGTGCTCTCTGATAATGTTGCTGGGATGAGTTCTGACGATACTGCTGGTAGGCCTGCTGCTGAGGTATGAGAGCTCCTCCCTGCTGGGGTGGTCGGTTCTGACTCTGATGGAAATGAGAGGGCCTCCAACACTCCACTGCCCTATGACCCATTTTCCCACAGTTTAGGCATGTAATCAACTTGCCTGCACAGGTTCTGCCTGGATGGGCTCGGCTACATTTCCTGCAAATTGGGCCTCTTGGGGGACCTTGGCTTCCACTGTTACCTCTCGGTGGTGGCCTCCTAGAGTCTCCGACCCTGGGCTGGGTCCTGCTCCCAGAACTCTGGACCTCGGGCTTCCTCTTTCCCAAGATGGCTGCCTGCTCATGGACTAGTGTGTCGGCCACGCAAGCACTTTCATACAAGGACGCTAGATCTTTGAACGTCACGGCACCCATCATGCGGCGGATGCTAAAATTTAGTCCCTGTTCGAACTGAAAGACCGTCGTGGATTCGTTGGCGGCAATCCCTGGGGCAAACCGGAGCAGCTCAGTAAACTTGGCGTAGTACTGACGAACTGACATTGGCCCTTGTGTCAGCTGCATGAACTCCCGGAGCTTATCCCTCTTGAGGCTCTCAGGATAGAATCTGGTACGAAGGGCGGTCTTAAATGCCTCCCAAGTAGCCGGGGGACCTTCTTTGGCACTAAAATCCTCCCACCAGGCGTCTGCTACGCCCCGGAGGAAGAATGCTGCAATGTTGGGCCGTCGGTTGAGGGGACAATTCACGGCCTCAAAGGTGCGATCCATATCACGGATCCACCCCTCCAAAACCACTGGATTCTCCTCTCCGGAATACGTCGGAGGGCGATGTCCGGTAACCCTTCCAAGCCAATCTTCCTCAACATTTTGAGCGTGTTGTGTGAACTCTAGGAAGGCGGTGACGGCATCCTCCAAACGCTGAATTCTCCCGTTGCTTGCCATCTAGCTACACAAAAATAAACACTTAGAAACAAACCCACAGGTTCGAAATTATCAATAAGATTTCTAATTCTTGGGGAAAACCCTAATCTACCCTGGTACTTCTCACCGTGGCCGGGCTCCAAAACTTTTAAAACGGAAAGATTTTCACTTAAGGCAGAAAATATTATTATTTTTTTTTTCAAAATTTCAATAGCCACTTCCAAAAATAATTTTTTATTTTCAAAAACGAGCGTGGTCAACAGGATCAACCGCTCTGATACCAACTTGTAACACCCCAAAATTCACTATTTTTTTAAAAAAAGAGAAGCAATTAAAACAAAAATATTTCAGACTTGTGAATTTTGGGAATGTTACCGCCACACTTAGTACCAGACCGGTTCTCTCAAACCGTTCCAGTACCAAGTGCTAAGGCTAAAGAAAACAACTCATAAATATTAATAATAGTTCAAATTCATAAATACGAAAATTAAATACGCACAAGTCCTTATTCAATCCAGACTACGAGAGTTAGTTTTTCAAGGAAGAGAGAGATAACTCCGAACATAAATTTATTTGGAAGTGCTTAACATAAATTAAGGAAAATAGGAGGAAAAATCTCAATGGAAGTTCGGCCACGCCACTCTGATACGGATTCGGCCCAATCATCACTCGGCCCCACCTGATGACCCATGGATATCAATCGCATCAAAGTAAACATCTCCTACCTGCACCAAATCAATTGGGCCCTCTACTCGTGGGAATGAGCAGCACCCATGAAACGGGTGATCAGTACGCTACGTACTGAGTAAGGTAACCGAGCACTAAGGCCAGCACATAGACACATAATCCAGATAAAATAATAAAAGGGCATAATCTAACATAACAACATAAAGGCATATGAACAATTCAGGTAAAAGTACAAGGCTCATTCATAGTCCAGATTAATTAGTTAATTAATCCCTGATCGGAAATCGATTCACACCATGCTTTTATTAAAACCATATGAGTACGAGAGCCCCCACTATTATAGCCGGTGGATCGGAGGCGCATAGGGTATCATACCCTAACCACTATTATAGCCGGTGGATCGGAGACACATAGGACTACGCGTCCTAACCACTATTCCTAACCGGTGGATCGGTTGGCCCCGTATCACATGGTATTCCGCTATAAGTAATTAATGTCTTTTAGGTATTTTAACGAAACTCTGGTTTATTTTTGTTGAGCTCGGGAACCCCCACTATTGTAACCGGTGGATCGGTTTACACATAGAGCATCTTGCTCTAACCACTATTATAACCGGTGGATCGGTCACGCATAGGGTAAAACCCTAACCACTATTCCGAACCGGTGGATCAGTTGGTCCCGTCTCAACCATCTTCCACTTTATGTAATTAATATCTTAAGTATCTTATTCGCAATCGTAGCTTCAGACACGCATTACCAACTCCATGCAAACCCTAGCTCTTATGCAAACCCTAGATCCCATGCAAACCCTAGCACCACGTAAACTATGCAATCCTGATTCCCATGCATCATACCCCACTTCCATGCGAACCCTAGCTCCCATGCAAACCCTAGCACCACGTAAACTATGCAATCCTGATTCCCATGCATCATACCCCACTTCCATGCAAACCTAATATTACCATGCAATGTTCCACCTTTCCATGCAACTCTAATATTGCCATGCAATGTACCATCTTCCATGCAACCCTAATATTGCCATGCAATGTACCACCTTTCCATGCAACTCTAATATTGCCATGCAATGTACCATCTTCCATGCAAACCTTAATTTTACCATGCAACGTACCACACTCCCACGTACCCTAATATTGTCATGCAACCTTAATATCGTCACATGAAACCCTAACACCATGCAATGTTAAAAACATCATGCAAACTCTAACATGCATGTCTTAAGGCCAATCACATATTATCACATATAAGTAAAACCCATGCCATATAACAAACCAATATCATACGTGGACTCCACCTCACATCGTATATAACATAAATAATAATGATAGACATATGATACATAGCATGCGAATCACATTATGCAAATAAGCACACAAAAAGGCCTTAGCACCCCTTACCTAATACGACACCGGTCTTGGTGCACGCTCCTATTCCTCTTGAGGGATTAGACTAGGTTCACCTTGAGTCGGAGGGTGCAGGTGGAATTGGCGGTGGTTCCCGGAGGTGGCCGGAAAATGGATCTAAGAGAGGTAAAAATGAAGAAAAAGAGGGAAGGGGTAAGGAGAAAAATAAACTAAGCTTATGGTTCGATGGAGGATACTTAGTAGAAGATTTTGAGTGGTTTATAGGGTGGCAGAAGCGGCGTAAGTGGCGGCGAGCGGTGGTTTAAGGTCTCGGGGTCAAGATTTTGGGCGAGATGAGAAGCAAACTTTGCACGGTTATGGACGCCCGTGCAAGAAGAATCGAAGTTTGAAAATGGTCTGGTTAGCTAGAGGGAATTGCAACGAAGAATTTGAGATGTGGTGGTGGCGTTGGGGTTGGCTATCGGCGTCGGAATATGCGTCTGAAGTCACGGTGGTGGGCGATTCTCACTTAGGGTTTCGGAAGGAAGAAGTCTCGACCACACTCACAACCAGGCTATATATAGATTTTAGATGGGTTATTAGGGTTTTGGGGGTCGCGTGGATGACATTTATTGCTATGGTTTTGGCGGCCGGTGACAGAAATCGACCGACCTAAGCTTGGGTTGGGTCGAACCTTCGCGAAGCCAGAGAGAGAGAATGAGCGGGGGTTAGGGAAAATTGATTATTCCCAGCTAATGTGCGAGCTGAGAGGAAGAAAAAGAGAAGTGACTCGGTCGGTCAGACCTCTCGTAGCCGGTGCCGCCATTTTCGGCGGGGAGTTGCAGGTGCGTCGGGGCTGGCAGGTGCGAGGGGTTGGGGGAGGAAGAAAGGGACTGGACCGGGCGGCTCAGGGAAGAAAGAAAAGAAAAGAAAGGGAGGCAGACCGGGCGGTCGGGCGCGAGGGAGGTAGGAATTAAATGGAGTGACGCGCTTTGATGGGAGATCACGATAAAACGCAGCGTGGAAGAGGAGGGGAGGAAGGACGCCCGTCGCGCGGCTGGGCCGAAGGAAGAAAGGAAAGGAACTGGGCCGCCGGGCTGGCCCAGTTCGGGGAGAAGAAGGAAAAGAAAAAGAAAAGAAGAAGAAAAAGAAAAAGAAAAGGAAAAAAGGAAAAAGGGGAAAAGGAAAATAATAATATTGGGTATTTAAATTAATTAAAATATTTGATATATTTAAAAATAATAATATTTAAATAAAAAAAATATTTAAATCACTTTTTAAGCTAAATCAGGATTTTTGAAAGATTTTCCATAAATTCCTTTTTAATTAGCATAACATCCTAATTTTCTCTAATTAAATTATTTATAAAATTAATATTAATTTGAAACTATTTTCTCCTTCTTATTTTAAATAAAAGTAAAATGCTTAATTAGCTAAAATACCCAAATTCTCTTCTAATAAAAATACTTATAAATTTCTTCTTGAATTTTCCTAGTTAAATATCCTTTTATTTTATTAAAAAAAATTTAGTTAAAAAAATTTTCCTAATAAAACCTCATTTAAATATAATTTATAAAATTAGAAATTTTCGGAGCATTTCATCACTACCTCCTTAAAAACAGACTTCGCCCCCGAAGTCTCCAGAAGCGCCTAGGGTTAGGGCTAAGGTATTCTAACTTCTAGAATAATGCCTTATTAACTATATTTAAATCCACTACCCCCTTAGGGACAAACTAGATAATAAATAAAATAAATCTAACCTGTAGCGAAAAGTTCCGGATATGTTTCTCGCATATCTTTTTCAGTCTCCCAAGTAGCTTCCTCAGTCCCATGTCGATTCCATAGGATTTTAACGAGAGGCACCGAACTCGTACGAGTCTTTCTTAATTTGGTGTCGAGAATCCGCACTGGTCGCTCCTCGTAAGTTAGGGAATCATCCAATTCGACCTCATCTGGTTGAATTACATGTGATGGATCGGCCACATACTTTCGCAGCTGAGAAATGTGGAACACATTATGCACTCGTGCCAATTCCGGAGGAAGAGCCAATCTATAAGCAACTTCACCTACTCGCTCCAATATCTCATAGGGCCCTATATATCTGGGGCTCAACTTGCCCTTCCTTCCAAACCTCTGCACCCCTTTGGTAGGCGAAACCCTTAGCATTACTCTTTCTCCAGGCTCAAAATCTCCATCCCTACGCCTCTGATCAGCATAACTCTTTTGTCGGCTCTGAGCTGCTTTCATTCGATCCTGGATTTGTCTGACCTGCTGAGTCATATCTTCAATCATCTCTGGTCCCAGCACAATTGTCTCACTGATGTCACTCCAACACAAAGGAGTTCTGCACTTCCGTCCATACAATGCCTCAAAGGGAGCCATCCCAATACTAGCATGATAACTATTATTATACGAGAACTCCACCAGATGCAAGCGCTCCTCCCAACATCCCTGGAAGTCCAATACACATGCTCTCAACATATCCTCCAAAGTCTGAATGGTCCGCTCTATCTGCCCATCTGTGGCAGGGTGAAAAGCAGTGCTCATCTTTAATTTGGTTCCTAAAACTTCCTGTAGTTTCCCCCAAAAGTGAGAGAGGAACCTCGAATCTCGATCCGAAACTATATCCTTCGGGACTCCATGGCGGCTAACCACAAACTTCATATAAGCATTTGCCAATTGCTCCATACTCCAGGTAGACTTCATAGGAATGAACACGGCCGTCTTGGTTAATCTATCAACAATAACCCAGATAGTATCACAGCCGCTTCTGGTCCTCGGTAGACCACTCACAAAGTCCATAGAAATGGAATCCCATTTCCATCTCGGTACCTCTAAAGACTGAAGTAATCCCGTTGGTCTCCGGTGTTCAATCTTGACCTTCTGACACACAAGACACCGGGATACAAACTCAGCTACTTCTTGCTTCATACGGGGCCACCAGTACACCTTCTTGAAATCCTTATATAACTTCGATCCTCCTGGGTGAACCGAATAGGGAGTTTGATGTCCCTCTTCCATAATATGACGCTTGAGGTCGAGACAACTCTGAGGCACACACCAACGGCCCCTGAATCGAATACTGCCATCGTCATGGACTTTGAATCCTTCCGCCTTGCCTTCCCGCATCTTCTGTCGGATCCTTTCCAACTTAACATCTCCAATCTGGCCAGCTCGGATCTCTTCAAATATAGTTGGAATGAGCGTTAAGGCATTCATACGGGCTTCGAGATTTCCCTGCTGAATCATCTCAATCTCCAGATCTGATAACTCTCTTATTGTCCGATCAGCAACCACACAACACAGTGTGGAATGTGCAGTCTTCCTACTTAGAGCATCAGCAACCACGTTGGCCTTACCCTCATGGTAGGTCAACTCAATATCATAATCCTTTACCAGCTCCAACCATCTTCTCTGCCTCAAGTTGAGCTCCTTCTGAGTGAAGATATACTTGAGGCTTTTGTGGTCCGTAAAGAATTTACACTTCGCCCCGTATAGATAATGCCTCCAAATCTTCAAGGCAAACACCACAGCAGCTAACTCGAGATCATGAGTGGGATAATTTTGCTCATGTTTCTTCAACTGTCGTGAGGCATAAGCTACCACTTTACCCTTCTGCATTAACACGCATCCCAACCCATGCTTGGATGCGTCGTTGTAAACCTCGAATTCTTCAGTCCCCTCGGGTAAAGTCAACACCGGTGCAGTGGTCAACCTCTTCTTCAACTCTTGAAAAGCCTCTTCACACGCTTCATTCCACTGAAACTTCGTAGTCTTCTTCAAGAGATTAGTCAATGGTCTCGCTATTTTGGAAAAATTCTGTACAAATCGTCTGTAATATCCAGCCAAACCTAGAAAACTTCGAATCTCCGATATATTTGTAGGAGGCTTCCACTCCGTGATGGCCACAATCTTAGCGGGATCCACAGCCACCCCCTTAGCCGATACAATGTGACCAAGGAAAGCTACTTCCTGGAGCTAGAACCCGCACTTCGATAACTTAGCATATAGGTGATGCTCTCTCAATGTGCTCAAAATGGTGCGTAGATGTTGTTCGTGCACCTCATTTTTCCGGGAATACACCAAAATATCGTCTATAAATACCACCACAAATTGATCGAGGAAAGGTTTGAATATCCTCGTCATTAGATCCATGAATACTGCAGGAGCATTTGTGAGTCCAAAGGGCATCACTGTAAATTCGTAATGCCCATATCGGGTCCGGAATGCAGTCTTCATGATGTCAACATCAGCTATCCTCAACTGATGATACCCGGACCTCAAATCGATCTTGGAAAACACCGTAGCACCCTTTAGTTGGTCAAATAGATCGTCTATTCTCGGGAGTGGATACCGGTTCTTTATCGTCAATTGATTCAACCCCCGGTAGTCGATGCAGAGACGGAGACTACCATCCTTCTTCTTCACAAACAAAACCGGTGCTCCCCATGGCGATACACTAGGTCGGATATACCCATGCTCTAAGAGTTCCTCCAACTGGGCCTTCAATTCTTTCAACTCAACTGGTGCCATTCTATAAGGAGCCTTGGAAACGGGCTCAGCTCCTGGCACTAACTCGATCTTGAAGTCAATTTCTCGAACCGGAGGCATACCTGGTATTTCTTCGGGAAACACGTCCGGAAATTCTTTAACTACTGGAATACTATCCAATGCCGCCAAATCCTTGTTGAGCTCCTGCACACTGCATAAATATAAGGGATACCCTTTCTGGAT
Source organism: Tamarix austromongolica (assembly GCA_039764185.1). Taxonomy (NCBI): domain Eukaryota; kingdom Viridiplantae; phylum Streptophyta; class Magnoliopsida; order Caryophyllales; family Tamaricaceae; genus Tamarix; species Tamarix austromongolica. The sequence continues at coordinate 8,578,083 of CM077810.1, forward strand.
CAAAGCTTGCAATGTGACCGCTGACACCACCTTAGTGGTTGGCTCAGGCTGAGTCTTCCGGTAAGAAACCCTAGTTCCATTCGGGCTTCGCAAAATCACCCGCTCTTGGGCACAATCGATAACTGCTTTGTACTTCCCCAACATATCCATGCCCAAAATCACGTCGAAATCTCTCAAGTCCATCCCAATTAGGTCTACTAGGAAGTCTACCCCTCCTATATCTAAGGCCACGTCGGAAAACCTCCGACTACATTCCATCCTGTCACCCGACGGAAGCATGACAGATAGCTCTACTCTAGCAGATGGTGACAATCCAGCCTTAGTAGCAAAAGCAGAGGAAATGAAAGACAATGTAGCACCGGAGTCAAATAGAACATAGGCTGGTAATGAATAGATGGTGAACATACCAGTAACAACATCCAGCTGTCGGTCTGCCTCTGCCTGACTAATAACGTTCAGGCGCCCTCCTGACTGACCTCCCTTTTGAGGATAAGGCCTAGATCCCTGCGGTCTTCCCCCTGTCTCTCGAATTGGGGCACTGGATGGAGTAGGTGCTCTCTGATAATGTTGCTGGGATGAGTTCTGACGATACTGCTGGTAGGCCTGCTGCTGAGGTATGAGAGCTCCTCCCTGCTGGGGTGGTCGGTTCTGACTCTGATGGAAATGAGAGGGCCTCCAACACTCCACTGCCCTATGACCCATTTTCCCACAGTTTAGGCATGTAATCAACTTGCCTGCACAGGTTCTGCCTGGATGGGCTCGGCTACATTTCCTGCAAATTGGGCCTCTTGGGGGACCTTGGCTTCCACTGTTACCTCTCGGTGGTGGCCTCCTAGAGTCTCCGACCCTGGGCTGGGTCCTGCTCCCAGAACTCTGGACCTCGGGCTTCCTCTTTCCCAAGATGGCTGCCTGCTCATGGACTAGTGTGTCGGCCACGCAAGCACTTTCATACAAGGACGCTAGATCTTTGAACGTCACGGCACCCATCATGCGGCGGATGCTAAAATTTAGTCCCTGTTCGAACTGAAAGACCGTCGTGGATTCGTTGGCGGCAATCCCTGGGGCAAACCGGAGCAGCTCAGTAAACTTGGCGTAGTACTGACGAACTGACATTGGCCCTTGTGTCAGCTGCATGAACTCCCGGAGCTTATCCCTCTTGAGGCTCTCAGGATAGAATCTGGTACGAAGGGCGGTCTTAAATGCCTCCCAAGTAGCCGGGGGACCTTCTTTGGCACTAAAATCCTCCCACCAGGCGTCTGCTACGCCCCGGAGGAAGAATGCTGCAATGTTGGGCCGTCGGTTGAGGGGACAATTCACGGCCTCAAAGGTGCGATCCATATCACGGATCCACCCCTCCAAAACCACTGGATTCTCCTCTCCGGAATACGTCGGAGGGCGATGTCCGGTAACCCTTCCAAGCCAATCTTCCTCAACGTTTTGAGCGTGTTGTGTGAACTCTAGGAAGGCGGTGACGGCATCCTCCAAACGCTGAATTCTCCCGTTGCTTTCCATCTAGCTACACAAAAATAAACACTTAGAAACAAACCCACAGGTTCGAAATTATCAATAAGATTTCTAATTCTTGGGGAAAACCCTAATCTACCCTGGTACTTCTCACCGTGGCCGGGCTCCAAAACTTTTAAAACGGAAAGATTTTCACTTAAGGCAGAAAATATTATTATTTTTTTTTTCAAAATTTCAATAGCCACTTCCAAAAATAATTTTTTATTTTCAAAAACGAGCGTGGTCAACAGGATCAACCGCTCTGATACCAACTTGTAACACCCCAAAATTCACTATTTTTTTAAAAAAAGAGAAGCAATTAAAACAAAAATATTTCAGACTTGTGAATTTTGGGAATGTTACCGCCACACTTAGTACCAGACCGGTTCTCTCAAACCGTTCCAGTACCAAGTGCTAAGGCTAAAGAAAACAACTCATAAATATTAATAATAGTTCAAATTCATAAATACGAAAATTAAATACGCACAAGTCCTTATTCAATCCAGACTACGAGAGTTAGTTTTTCAAGGAAGAGAGAGATAACTCCGAACATAAATTTATTTGGAAGTGCTTAACATAAATTAAGGAAAATAGGAGGAAAAATCTCAATGGAAGTTCGGCCACGCCACTCTGATACGGATTCGGCCCAATCATCACTCGGCCCCACCTGATGACCCATGGATATCAATCGCATCAAAGTAAACATCTCCTACCTGCACCAAATCAATTGGGCCCTCTACTCGTGGGAATGAGCAGCACCCATGAAACGGGTGATCAGTACGCTACGTACTGAGTAAGGTAACCGAGCACTAAGGCCAGCACATAGACACATAATCCAGATAAAATAATAAAAGGGCATAATCTAACATAACAACATAAAGGCATATGAACAATTCAGGTAAAAGTACAAGGCTCATTCATAGTCCAGATTAATTAGTTAATTAATCCCTGATCGGAAATCGATTCACACCATGCTTTTATTAAAACCATATGAGTACGAGAGCCCCCACTATTATAGCCGGTGGATCGGAGGCGCATAGGGTATCATACCCTAACCACTATTATAGCCGGTGGATCGGAGACACATAGGACTACGCGTCCTAACCACTATTCCTAACCGGTGGATCGGTTGGCCCCGTATCACATGGTATTCCGCTATAAGTAATTAATGTCTTTTAGGTATTTTAACGAAACTCTGGTTTATTTTTGTTGAGCTCGGGAACCCCCACTATTGTAACCGGTGGATCGGTTTACACATAGAGCATCTTGCTCTAACCACTATTATAACCGGTGGATCGGTCACGCATAGGGTAAAACCCTAACCACTATTCCGAACCGGTGGATCGGTTGGTCCCGTCTCAACCATCTTCCACTTTATGTAATTAATATCTTAAGTATCTTATTCGCAATCGTAGCTTCAGACACGCATTACCAACTCCATGCAAACCCTAGCTCTTATGCAAACCCTAGATCCCATGCAAACCCTAGCACCACGTAAACTATGCAATCCTGATTCCCATGCATCATACCCCACTTCCATGCGAACCCTAGCTCCCATGCAAACCCTAGCACCACGTAAACTATGCAATCCTGATTCCCATGCATCATACCCCACTTCCATGCAAACCTAATATTACCATGCAATGTTCCACCTTTCCATGCAACTCTAATATTGCCATGCAATGTACCATCTTCCATGCAACCCTAATATTGCCATGCAATGTACCACCTTTCCATGCAACTCTAATATTGCCATGCAATGTACCATCTTCCATGCAAACCTTAATTTTACCATGCAACGTACCACACTCCCACGTACCCTAATATTGTCATGCAACCTTAATATCGTCACATGAAACCCTAACACCATGCAATGTTAAAAACATCGTGCAAACTCTAACATGCATGTCTTAAGGCCAATCACATATTATCACATATAAGTAAAACCCATGCCATATAACAAACCAATATCATACGTGGACTCCACCTCACATCGTATATAACATAAATAATAATGATAGACATATGATACATAGCATGCGAATCACATTATGCAAATAAGCACACAAAAAGGCCTTAGCACCCCTTACCTAATACGACACCGGTCTTGGTGCACGCTCCTATTCCTCTTGAGGGATTAGACTAGGTTCACCTTGAGTCGGAGGGTGCAGGTGGAATTGGCGGTGGTTCCCGGAGGTGGCCGGAAAATGGATCTAAGAGAGGTAAAAATGAAGAAAAAGAGGGAAGGGGTAAGGAGAAAAATAAACTAAGCTTATGGTTCGATGGAGGATACTTAGTAGAAGATTTTGAGTGGTTTATAGGGTGGCAGAAGCGGCGTAAGTGGCGGCGAGCGGTGGTTTAAGGTCTCGGGGTCAAGATTTTGGGCGAGATGAGAAGCAAACTTTGCACGGTTATGGACGCCCGTGCAAGAAGAATCGAAGTTTGAAAATGGTCTGGTTAGCTAGAGGGAATTGCAACGAAGAATTTGAGATGTGGTGGTGGCGTTGGGGTTGGCTATCGGCGTCGGAATATGCGTCTGAAGTCACGGTGGTGGGCGATTCTCACTTAGGGTTTCGGAAGGAAGAAGTCTCGACCACACTCACAACCAGGCTATATATAGATTTTAGATGGGTTATTAGGGTTTTGGGGGTCGCGTGGATGACATTTATTGCTATGGTTTTGGCGGCCGGTGACAGAAATCGACCGACCTAAGCTTGGGTTGGGTCGAACCTTCGCGAAGCCAGAGAGAGAGAATGAGCGGGGGTTAGGGAAAATTGATTATTCCCAGCTAATGTGCGAGCTGAGAGGAAGAAAAAGAGAAGTGACTCGGTCGGTCAGACCTCTCGTAGCCGGTGCCGCCATTTTCGGCGGGGAGTTGCAGGTGCGTCGGGGCTGGCAGGTGCGAGGGGTTGGGGGAGGAAGAAAGGGACTGGACCGGGCGGCTCAGGGAAGAAAGAAAAGAAAAGAAAGGGAGGCAGACCGGGCGGTCGGGCGCGAGGGAGGTAGGAATTAAATGGAGTGACGCGCTTTGATGGGAGATCACGATAAAACGCAGCGTGGAAGAGGAGGGGAGGAAGGACGCCCGTCGCGCGGCTGGGCCGAAGGAAGAAAGGAAAGGAACTGGGCCGCCGGGCTGGCCCAGTTCGGGGAGAAGAAGGAAAAGAAAAAGAAAAGAAGAAGAAAAAGAAAAAGAAAAGGAAAAAAGGAAAAAGGGGAAAAGGAAAATAATAATATTGGGTATTTAAATTAATTAAAATATTTGATATATTTAAAAATAATAATATTTAAATAAAAAAAATATTTAAATCACTTTTTAAGCTAAATCAGGATTTTTGAAAGATTTTCCATAAATTCCTTTTTAATTAGCATAACATCCTAATTTTCTCTAATTAAATTATTTATAAAATTAATATTAATTTGAAACTATTTTCTCCTTCTTATTTTAAATAAAAGTAAAATGCTTAATTAGCTAAAATACCCAAATTCTCTTCTAATAAAAATACTTATAAATTTCTTCTTGAATTTTCCTAGTTAAATATCCTTTTATTTTATTAAAAAAAATTTAGTTAAAAAAATTTTCCTAATAAAACCTCATTTAAATATAATTTATAAAATTAGAAATTTTCGGAGCATTTCATCACTACCTCCTTAAAAACAGACTTCGCCCCCGAAGTCTCCTGAAGCGCCTAGGGTTAGGGCTAAGGTATTCTAACTTCTAGAATAATGCCTTATTAACTATATTTAAATCCACTACCCCCTTAGGGACAAACTAGATAATAAATAAAATAAATCTAACCTGTAGCGAAAAGTTCCGGATATGTTTCTCGCATATCTTTTTCAGTCTCCCAAGTAGCTTCCTCAGTCCCATGTCGATTCCATAGGATTTTAACGAGAGGCACCGAACTCGTACGAGTCTTTCTTAATTTGGTGTCGAGAATCCGCACTGGTCGCTCCTCGTAAGTTAGGGAATCATCCAATTCGACCTCATCTGGTTGAATTACATGTGATGGATCGGCCACATACTTTCGCAGCTGAGAAATGTGGAACACATTATGCACTCGTGCCAATTCCGGAGGAAGAGCCAATCTATAAGCAACTTCACCTACTCGCTCCAATATCTCATAGGGCCCTATATATCTGGGGCTCAACTTGCCCTTCCTTCCAAACCTCTGCACCCCTTTGGTAGGCGAAACCCTTAGCATTACTCTTTCTCCAGGCTCAAAATCTCCATCCCTACGCCTCTGATCAGCATAACTCTTTTGTCGGCTCTGAGCTGCTTTCATTCGATCCTGGATTTGTCTGACCTGCTGAGTCATATCTTCAATCATCTCTGGTCCCAGCACAATTGTCTCACTGATGTCACTCCAACACAAAGGAGTTCTGCACTTCCGTCCATACAATGCCTCAAAGGGAGCCATCCCAATACTAGCATGATAACTATTATTATACGAGAACTCCACCAGATGCAAGCGCTCCTCCCAACATCCCTGGAAGTCCAATACACATGCTCTCAACATATCCTCCAAAGTCTGAATGGTCCGCTCTATCTGCCCATCTGTGGCAGGGTGAAAAGCAGTGCTCATCTTTAATTTGGTTCCTAAAACTTCCTGTAGTTTCCCCCAAAAGTGAGAGAGGAACCTCGAATCTCGATCCGAAACTATATCCTTCGGGACTCCATGGCGGCTAACCACAAACTTCATATAAGCATTTGCCAATTGCTCCATACTCCAGGTAGACTTCATAGGAATGAACACGGCCGTCTTGGTTAATCTATCAACAATAACCCAGATAGTATCACAGCCGCTTCTGGTCCTCGGTAGACCACTCACAAAGTCCATAGAAATGGAATCCCATTTCCATCTCGGTACCTCTAAAGACTGAAGTAATCCCGTTGGTCTCCGGTGTTCAATCTTGACCTTCTGACACACAAGACACCGGGATACAAACTCAGCTACTTCTTGCTTCATACGGGGCCACCAGTACACCTTCTTGAAATCCTTATATAACTTCGATCCTCCTGGGTGAACCGAATAGGGAGTTTGATGTCCCTCTTCCATAATATGACGCTTGAGGTCGAGACAACTCTGAGGCACACACCAACGGCCCCTGAATCGAATACTGCCATCGTCATGGACTTTGAATCCTTCCGCCTTGCCTTCCCGCATCTTCTGTCGGATCCTTTCCAACTTAACATCTCCAATCTGGCCAGCTCGGATCTCTTCAAATATAGTTGGAATGAGCGTTAAGGCATTCATACGGGCTTCGAGATTTCCCTGCTGAATCATCTCAATCTCCAGATCTGATAACTCTCTTATTGTCCGATCAGCAACCACACAACACAGTGTGGAATGTGCAGTCTTCCTACTTAGAGCATCAGCAACCACGTTGGCCTTACCCTCATGGTAGGTCAACTCAATATCATAATCCTTTACCAGCTCCAACCATCTTCTCTGCCTCAAGTTGAGCTCCTTCTGAGTGAAGATATACTTGAGGCTTTTGTGGTCCGTAAAGAATTTACACTTCGCCCCGTATAGATAATGCCTCCAAATCTTCAAGGCAAACACCACAGCAGCTAACTCGAGATCATGAGTGGGATAATTTTGCTCATGTTTCTTCAACTGTCGTGAGGCATAAGCTACCACTTTACCCTTCTGCATTAACACGCATCCCAACCCATGCTTGGATGCGTCGTTGTAAACCTCGAATTCTTCAGTCCCCTCGGGTAAAGTCAACACCGGTGCAGTGGTCAACCTCTTCTTCAACTCTTGAAAAGCCTCTTCACACGCTTCATTCCACTGAAACTTCGTAGTCTTCTTCAAGAGATTAGTCAATGGTCTCGCTATTTTGGAAAAATTCTGTACAAATCGTCTGTAATATCCAGCCAAACCTAGAAAACTTCGAATCTCCGATATATTTGTAGGAGGCTTCCACTCCGTGATGGCCACAATCTTAGCGGGATCCACAGCCACCCCCTTAGCCGATACAATGTGACCAAGGAAAGCTACTTCCTGGAGCTAGAACCCGCACTTCGATAACTTAGCATATAGGTGATGCTCTCTCAATGTGCTCAAAATGGTGCGTAGATGTTGTTCGTGCACCTCATTTTTCCGGGAATACACCAAAATATCGTCTATAAATACCACCACAAATTGATCGAGGAAAGGTTTGAATATCCTCGTCATTAGATCCATGAATACTGCAGGAGCATTTGTGAGTCCAAAGGGCATCACTGTAAATTCGTAATGCCCATATCGGGTCCGGAATGCAGTCTTCATGATGTCAACATCAGCTATCCTCAACTGATGATACCCGGACCTCAAATCGATCTTGGAAAACACCGTAGCACCCTTTAGTTGGTCAAATAGATCGTCTATTCTCGGGAGTGGATACCGGTTCTTTATCGTCAATTGATTCAACCCCCGGTAGTCGATGCAGAGACGGAGACTACCATCCTTCTTCTTCACAAACAAAACCGGTGCTCCCCATGGCGATACACTAGGTCGGATATACCCATGCTCTAAGAGTTCCTCCAACTGGGCCTTCAATTCTTTCAACTCAACTGGTGCCATTCTATAAGGAGCCTTGGAAACGGGCTCAGCTCCTGGCACTAACTCGATCTTGAAGTCAATTTCTCGAACCGGAGGCATACCTGGTATTTCTTCGGGAAACACGTCCGGAAATTCTTTAACTACTGGAATACTATCCAATGCCGCCAAATCCTTGTTGAGCTCCTGCACACTGCATAAATATAAGGGATACCCTTTCTGGATCAAAGCTTGCAATGTGACCGCTGACACCACCTTAGTGGTTGGCTCAGGCTGAGTCTTCCGGTAAGAAACCCTAGTTCCATTCGGGCTTCGCAAAATCACCCGCTCTTGGGCACAATCGATAACTGCTTTGTACTTCCCCAACATATCCATGCCCAAAATCACGTCGAAATCTCTCAAGTCCATCCCAATTAGGTCTACTAGGAAGTCTACCCCTCCTATATCTAAGGCCACGTCGGAAAACCTCCGACTACATTCCATCCTGTCACCCGACGGAAGCATGACAGATAGCTCTACTCTAGCAGATGGTGACAATCCAGCCTTAGTAGCAAAAGCAGAGGAAATGAAAGACAATGTAGCACCGGAGTCAAATAGAACATAGGCTGGTAATGAATAGATGGTGAACATACCAGTAACAACATCCAGCTGTCGGTCTGCCTCTGCCTGACTAATAACGTTCAGGCGCCCTCCTGACTGACCTCCCTTTTGAGGATAAGGCCTAGATCCCTGCGGTCTTCCCCCTGTCTCTCGAATTGGGGCACTGGATGGAGTAGGTGCTCTCTGATAATGTTGCTGGGATGAGTTCTGACGATACTGCTGGTAGGCCTGCTGCTGAGGTATGAGAGCTCCTCCCTGCTGGGGTGGTCGGTTCTGACTCTGATGGAAATGAGAGGGCCTCCAACACTCCACTGCCCTATGACCCATTTTCCCACAGTTTAGGCATGTAATCAACTTGCCTGCACAGGTTCTGCCTGGATGGGCTCGGCTACATTTCCTGCAAATTGGGCCTCTTGGGGGACCTTGGCTTCCACTGTTACCTCTCGGTGGTGGCCTCCTAGAGTCTCCGACCCTGGGCTGGGTCCTGCTCCCAGAACTCTGGACCTCGGGCTTCCTCTTTCCCAAGATGGCTGCCTGCTCATGGACTAGTGTGTCGGCCACGCAAGCACTTTCATACAAGGACGCTAGATCTTTGAACGTCACGGCACCCATCATGCGGCGGATGCTAAAATTTAGTCCCTGTTCGAACTGAAAGACCGTCGTGGATTCGTTGGCGGCAATCCCTGGGGCAAACCGGAGCAGCTCAGTAAACTTGGCGTAGTACTGACGAACTGACATTGGCCCTTGTGTCAGCTGCATGAACTCCCGGAGCTTATCCCTCTTGAGGCTCTCAGGATAGAATCTGGTACGAAGGGCGGTCTTAAATGCCTCCCAAGTAGCCGGGGGACCTTCTTTGGCACTAAAATCCTCCCACCAGGCGTCTGCTACGCCCCGGAGGAAGAATGCTGCAATGTTGGGCCGTCGGTTGAGGGGACAATTCACGGCCTCAAAGGTGCGATCCATATCACGGATCCACCCCTCCAAAACCACTGGATTCTCCTCTCCGGAATACGTCGGAGGGCGATGTCCGGTAACCCTTCCAAGCCAATCTTCCTCAACGTTTTGAGCGTGTTGTGTGAACTCTAGGAAGGCGGTGACGGCATCCTCCAAACGCTGAATTCTCCCGTTGCTTGCCATCTAGCTACACAAAAATAAACACTTAGAAACAAACCCACAGGTTCGAAATTATCAATAAGATTTCTAATTCTTGGGGAAAACCCTAATCTACCCTGGTACTTCTCACCGTGGCCGGGCTCCAAAACTTTTAAAACGGAAAGATTTTCACTTAAGGCAGAAAATATTATTATTTTTTTTTTCAAAATTTCAATAGCCACTTCCAAAAATAATTTTTTATTTTCAAAAACGAGCGTGGTCAACAGGATCAACCGCTCTGATACCAACTTGTAACACCCCAAAATTCACTATTTTTTTAAAAAAAGAGAAGCAATTAAAACAAAAATATTTCAGACTTGTGAATTTTGGGAATGTTACCGCCACACTTAGTACCAGACCGGTTCTCTCAAACCGTTCCAGTACCAAGTGCTAAGGCTAAAGAAAACAACTCATAAATATTAATAATAGTTCAAATTCATAAATACGAAAATTAAATACGCACAAGTCCTTATTCAATCCAGACTACGAGAGTTAGTTTTTCAAGGAAGAGAGAGATAACTCCGAACATAAATTTATTTGGAAGTGCTTAACATAAATTAAGGAAAATAGGAGGAAAAATCTCAATGGAAGTTCGGCCACGCCACTCTGATACGGATTCGGCCCAATCATCACTCGGCCCCACCTGATGACCCATGGATATCAATCGCATCAAAGTAAACATCTCCTACCTGCACCAAATCAATTGGGCCCTCTACTCGTGGGAATGAGCAGCACCCATGAAACGGGTGATCAGTACGCTACGTACTGAGTAAGGTAACCGAGCACTAAGGCCAGCACATAGACACATAATCCAGATAAAATAATAAAAGGGCATAATCTAACATAACAACATAAAGGCATATGAACAATTCAGGTAAAAGTACAAGGCTCATTCATAGTCCAGATTAATTAGTTAATTAATCCCTGATCGGAAATCGATTCACACCATGCTTTTATTAAAACCATATGAGTACGAGAGCCCCCACTATTATAGCCGGTGGATCGGAGGCGCATAGGGTATCATACCCTAACCACTATTATAGCCGGTGGATCGGAGACACATAGGACTACGCGTCCTAACCACTATTCCTAACCGGTGGATCGGTTGGCCCCGTATCACATGGTATTCCGCTATAAGTAATTAATGTCTTTTAGGTATTTTAACGAAACTCTGGTTTATTTTTGTTGAGCTCGGGAACCCCCACTATTGTAACCGGTGGATCGGTTTACACATAGAGCATCTTGCTCTAACCACTATTATAACCGGTGGATCGGTCACGCATAGGGTAAAACCCTAACCACTATTCCGAACCGGTGGATCGGTTGGTCCCGTCTCAACCATCTTCCACTTTATGTAATTAATATCTTAAGTATCTTATTCGCAATCGTAGCTTCAGACACGCATTACCAACTCCATGCAAACCCTAGCTCTTATGCAAACCCTAGATCCCATGCAAACCCTAGCACCACGTAAACTATGCAATCCTGATTCCCATGCATCATACCCCACTTCCATGCGAACCCTAGCTCCCATGCAAACCCTAGCACCACGTAAACTATGCAATCCTGATTCCCATGCATCATACCCCACTTCCATGCAAACCTAATATTACCATGCAATGTTCCACCTTTCCATGCAACTCTAATATTGCCATGCAATGTACCATCTTCCATGCAACCCTAATATTGCCATGCAATGTACCACCTTTCCATGCAACTCTAATATTGCCATGCAATGTACCATCTTCCATGCAAACCTTAATTTTACCATGCAACGTACCACACTCCCACGTACCCTAATATTGTCATGCAACCTTAATATCGTCACATGAAACCCTAACACCATGCAATGTTAAAAACATCGTGCAAACTCTAACATGCATGTCTTAAGGCCAATCACATATTATCACATATAAGTAAAACCCATGCCATATAACAAACCAATATCATACGTGGACTCCACCTCACATCGTATATAACATAAATAATAATGATAGACATATGATACATAGCATGCGAATCACATTATGCAAATAAGCACACAAAAAGGCCTTAGCACCCCTTACCTAATACGACACCGGTCTTGGTGCACGCTCCTATTCCTCTTGAGGGATTAGACTAGGTTCACCTTGAGTCGGAGGGTGCAGGTGGAATTGGCGGTGGTTCCCGGAGGTGGCCGGAAAATGGATCTAAGAGAGGTAAAAATGAAGAAAAAGAGGGAAGGGGTAAGGAGAAAAATAAACTAAGCTTATGGTTCGATGGAGGATACTTAGTAGAAGATTTTGAGTGGTTTATAGGGTGGCAGAAGCGGCGTAAGTGGCGGCGAGCGGTGGTTTAAGGTCTCGGGGTCAAGATTTTGGGCGAGATGAGAAGCAAACTTTGCACGGTTATGGACGCCCGTGCAAGAAGAATCGAAGTTTGAAAATGGTCTGGTTAGCTAGAGGGAATTGCAACGAAGAATTTGAGATGTGGTGGTGGCGTTGGGGTTGGCTATCGGCGTCGGAATATGCGTCTGAAGTCACGGTGGTGGGCGATTCTCACTTAGGGTTTCGGAAGGAAGAAGTCTCGACCACACTCACAACCAGGCTATATATAGATTTTAGATGGGTTATTAGGGTTTTGGGGGTCGCGTGGATGACATTTATTGCTATGGTTTTGGCGGCCGGTGACAGAAATCGACCGACCTAAGCTTGGGTTGGTCGAACCTTCGCGAAGCCAGAGAGAGAGAATGAGCGGGGGTTAGGGAAAATTGATTATTCCCAGCTAATGTGCGAGCTGAGAGGAAGAAAAAGAGAAGTGACTCGGTCGGTCAGACCTCTCGTAGCCGGTGCCGCCATTTTCGGCGGGGAGTTGCAGGTGCGTCGGGGCTGGCAGGTGCGAGGGGTTGGGGGAGGAAGAAAGGGACTGGACCGGGCGGCTCAGGGAAGAAAGAAAAGAAAAGAAAGGGAGGCAGACCGGGCGGTCGGGCGCGAGGGAGGTAGGAATTAAATGGAGTGACGCGCTTTGATGGGGAGATCACGATAAAACGCAGCGTGGAAGAGGAGGGGAGGAAGGACGCCCGTCGCGCGGCTGGGCCGAAGGAAGAAAGGAAAGGAACTGGGCCGCCGGGCTGGCCCAGTTCGGGGAGAAGAAGGAAAAGAAAAAGAAAAGAAGAAGAAAAAGAAAAAGAAAAGGAAAAAAGGAAAAAGGGGAAAAGGAAAATAATAATATTGGGTATTTAAATTAATTAAAATATTTGATATATTTAAAAATAATAATATTTAAATAAAAAAAATATTTAAATCACTTTTTAAGCTAAATCAGGATTTTTGAAAGATTTTCCATAAATTCCTTTTTAATTAGCATAACATCCTAATTTTCTCTAATTAAATTATTTATAAAATTAATATTAATTTGAAACTATTTTCTCCTTCTTATTTTAAATAAAAGTAAAATGCTTAATTAGCTAAAATACCCAAATTCTCTTCTAATAAAAATACTTATAAATTTCTTCTTGAATTTTCCTAGTTAAATATCCTTTTATTTTATTAAAAAAAATTTAGTTAAAAAAATTTTCCTAATAAAACCTCATTTAAATATAATTTATAAAATTAGAAATTTTCGGAGCATTTCATCACTACCTCCTTAAAAACAGACTTCGCCCCCGAAGTCTCCAGAAGCGCCTAGGGTTAGGGCTAAGGTATTCTAACTTCTAGAATAATGCCTTATTAACTATATTTAAATCCACTACCCCCTTAGGGACAAACTAGATAATAAATAAAATAAATCTAACCTGTAGCGAAAAGTTCCGGATATGTTTCTCGCATATCTTTTTCAGTCTCCCAAGTAGCTTCCTCAGTCCCATGTCGATTCCATAGGATTTTAACGAGAGGCACCGAACTCGTACGAGTCTTTCTTAATTTGGTGTCGAGAATCCGCACTGGTCGCTCCTCGTAAGTTAGGGAATCATCCAATTCGACCTCATCTGGTTGAATTACATGTGATGGATCGGCCACATACTTTCGCAGCTGAGAAATGTGGAACACATTATGCACTCGTGCCAATTCCGGAGGAAGAGCCAATCTATAAGCAACTTCACCTACTCGCTCCAATATCTCATAGGGCCCTATATATCTGGGGCTCAACTTGCCCTTCCTTCCAAACCTCTGCACCCCTTTGGTAGGCGAAACCCTTAGCATTACTCTTTCTCCAGGCTCAAAATCTCCATCCCTACGCCTCTGATCAGCATAACTCTTTTGTCGGCTCTGAGCTGCTTTCATTCGATCCTGGATTTGTCTGACCTGCTGAGTCATATCTTCAATCATCTCTGGTCCCAGCACAATTGTCTCACTGATGTCACTCCAACACAAAGGAGTTCTGCACTTCCGTCCATACAATGCCTCAAAGGGAGCCATCCCAATACTAGCATGATAACTATTATTATACGAGAACTCCACCAGATGCAAGCGCTCCTCCCAACATCCCTGGAAGTCCAATACACATGCTCTCAACATATCCTCCAAAGTCTGAATGGTCCGCTCTATCTGCCCATCTGTGGCAGGGTGAAAAGCAGTGCTCATCTTTAATTTGGTTCCTAAAACTTCCTGTAGTTTCCCCCAAAAGTGAGAGAGGAACCTCGAATCTCGATCCGAAACTATATCCTTCGGGACTCCATGGCGGCTAACCACAAACTTCATATAAGCATTTGCCAATTGCTCCATACTCCAGGTAGACTTCATAGGAATGAACACGGCCGTCTTGGTTAATCTATCAACAATAACCCAGATAGTATCACAGCCGCTTCTGGTCCTCGGTAGACCACTCACAAAGTCCATAGAAATGGAATCCCATTTCCATCTCGGTACCTCTAAAGACTGAAGTAATCCCGTTGGTCTCCGGTGTTCAATCTTGACCTTCTGACACACAAGACACCGGGATACAAACTCAGCTACTTCTTGCTTCATACGGGGCCACCAGTACACCTTCTTGAAATCCTTATATAACTTCGATCCTCCTGGGTGAACCGAATAGGGAGTTTGATGTCCCTCTTCCATAATATGACGCTTGAGGTCGAGACAACTCTGAGGCACACACCAACGGCCCCTGAATCGAATACTGCCATCGTCATGGACTTTGAATCCTTCCGCCTTGCCTTCCCGCATCTTCTGTCGGATCCTTTCCAACTTAACATCTCCAATCTGGCCAGCTCGGATCTCTTCAAATATAGTTGGAATGAGCGTTAAGGCATTCATACGGGCTTCGAGATTTCCCTGCTGAATCATCTCAATCTCCAGATCTGATAACTCTCTTATTGTCCGATCAGCAACCACACAACACAGTGTGGAATGTGCAGTCTTCCTACTTAGAGCATCAGCAACCACGTTGGCCTTACCCTCATGGTAGGTCAACTCAATATCATAATCCTTTACCAGCTCCAACCATCTTCTCTGCCTCAAGTTGAGCTCCTTCTGAGTGAAGATATACTTGAGGCTTTTGTGGTCCGTAAAGAATTTACACTTCGCCCCGTATAGATAATGCCTCCAAATCTTCAAGGCAAACACCACAGCAGCTAACTCGAGATCATGAGTGGGATAATTTTGCTCATGTTTCTTCAACTGTCGTGAGGCATAAGCTACCACTTTACCCTTCTGCATTAACACGCATCCCAACCCATGCTTGGATGCGTCGTTGTAAACCTCGAATTCTTCAGTCCCCTCGGGTAAAGTCAACACCGGTGCAGTGGTCAACCTCTTCTTCAACTCTTGAAAAGCCTCTTCACACGCTTCATTCCACTGAAACTTCGTAGTCTTCTTCAAGAGATTAGTCAATGGTCTCGCTATTTTGGAAAAATTCTGTACAAATCGTCTGTAATATCCAGCCAAACCTAGAAAACTTCGAATCTCCGATATATTTGTAGGAGGCTTCCACTCCGTGATGGCCACAATCTTAGCGGGATCCACAGCCACCCCCTTAGCCGATACAATGTGACCAAGGAAAGCTACTTCCTGGAGCTAGAACCCGCACTTCGATAACTTAGCATATAGGTGATGCTCTCTCAATGTGCTCAAAATGGTGCGTAGATGTTGTTCGTGCACCTCATTTTTCCGGGAATACACCAAAATATCGTCTATAAATACCACCACAAATTGATCGAGGAAAGGTTTGAATATCCTCGTCATTAGATCCATGAATACTGCAGGAGCATTTGTGAGTCCAAAGGGCATCACTGTAAATTCGTAATGCCCATATCGGGTCCGGAATGCAGTCTTCATGATGTCAACATCAGCTATCCTCAACTGATGATACCCGGACCTCAAATCGATCTTGGAAAACACCGTAGCACCCTTTAGTTGGTCAAATAGATCGTCTATTCTCGGGAGTGGATACCGGTTCTTTATCGTCAATTGATTCAACCCCCGGTAGTCGATGCAGAGACGGAGACTACCATCCTTCTTCTTCACAAACAAAACCGGTGCTCCCCATGGCGATACACTAGGTCGGATATACCCATGCTCTAAGAGTTCCTCCAACTGGGCCTTCAATTCTTTCAACTCAACTGGTGCCATTCTATAAGGAGCCTTGGAAACGGGCTCAGCTCCTGGCACTAACTCGATCTTGAAGTCAATTTCTCGAACCGGAGGCATACCTGGTATTTCTTCGGGAAACACGTCCGGAAATTCTTTAACTACTGGAATACTATCCAATGCCGCCAAATCCTTGTTGAGCTCCTGCACACTGCATAAATATAAGGGATACCCTTTCTGGATCAAAGCTTGCAATGTGACCGCTGACACCACCTTAGTGGTTGGCTCAGGCTGAGTCTTCCGGTAAGAAACCCTAGTTCCATTCGGGCTTCGCAAAATCACCCGCTCTTGGGCACAATCGATAACTGCTTTGTACTTCCCCAACATATCCATGCCCAAAATCACGTCGAAATCTCTCAAGTCCATCCCAATTAGGTCTACTAGGAAGTCTACCCCTCCTATATCTAAGGCCACGTCGGAAAACCTCCGACTACATTCCATCCTGTCACCCGACGGAAGCATGACAGATAGCTCTACTCTAGCAGATGGTGACAATCCAGCCTTAGTAGCAAAAGCAGAGGAAATGAAAGACAATGTAGCACCGGAGTCAAATAGAACATAGGCTGGTAATGAATAGATGGTGAACATACCAGTAACAACATCCAGCTGTCGGTCTGCCTCTGCCTGACTAATAACGTTCAGGCGCCCTCCTGACTGACCTCCCTTTTGAGGATAAGGCCTAGATCCCTGCGGTCTTCCCCCTGTCTCTCGAATTGGGGCACTGGATGGAGTAGGTGCTCTCTGATAATGTTGCTGGGATGAGTTCTGACGATACTGCTGGTAGGCCTGCTGCTGAGGTATGAGAGCTCCTCCCTGCTGGGGTGGTCGGTTCTGACTCTGATGGAAATGAGAGGGCCTCCAACACTCCACTGCCCTATGACCCATTTTCCCACAGTTTAGGCATGTAATCAACTTGCCTGCACAGGTTCTGCCTGGATGGGCTCGGCTACATTTCCTGCAAATTGGGCCTCTTGGGGGACCTTGGCTTCCACTGTTACCTCTCGGTGGTGGCCTCCTAGAGTCTCCGACCCTGGGCTGGGTCCTGCTCCCAGAACTCTGGACCTCGGGCTTCCTCTTTCCCAAGATGGCTGCCTGCTCATGGACTAGTGTGTCGGCCACGCAAGCACTTTCATACAAGGACGCTAGATCTTTGAACGTCACGGCACCCATCATGCGGCGGATGCTAAAATTTAGTCCCTGTTCGAACTGAAAGACCGTCGTGGATTCGTTGGCGGCAATCCCTGGGGCAAACCGGAGCAGCTCAGTAAACTTGGCGTAGTACTGACGAACTGACATTGGCCCTTGTGTCAGCTGCATGAACTCCCGGAGCTTATCCCTCTTGAGGCTCTCAGGATAGAATCTGGTACGAAGGGCGGTCTTAAATGCCTCCCAAGTAGCCGGGGGACCTTCTTTGGCACTAAAATCCTCCCACCAGGCGTCTGCTACGCCCCGGAGGAAGAATGCTGCAATGTTGGGCCATCGGTTGAGGGGACAATTCACGGCCTCAAAGGTGCGATCCATATCACGGATCCACCCCTCCAAAACCACTGGATTCTCCTCTCCGGAATACGTCGGAGGGCGATGTCCGGTAACCCTTCCAAGCCAATCTTCCTCAACGTTTTGAGCGTGTTGTGTGAACTCTAGGAAGGCGGTGACGGCATCCTCCAAACGCTGAATTCTCCCGTTGCTTGCCATCTAGCTACACAAAAATAAACACTTAGAAACAAACCCACAGGTTCGAAATTATCAATAAGATTTCTAATTCTTGGGGAAAACCCTAATCTACCCTGGTACTTCTCACCGTGGCCGGGCTCCAAAACTTTTAAAACGGAAAGATTTTCACTTAAGGCAGAAAATATTATTATTTTTTTTTTCAAAATTTCAATAGCCACTTCCAAAAATAATTTTTTATTTTCAAAAACGAGCGTGGTCAACAGGATCAACCGCTCTGATACCAACTTGTAACACCCCAAAATTCACTATTTTTTTAAAAAAAGAGAAGCAATTAAAACAAAAATATTTCAGACTTGTGAATTTTGGGAATGTTACCGCCACACTTAGTACCAGACCGGTTCTCTCAAACCGTTCCAGTACCAAGTGCTAAGGCTAAAGAAAACAACTCATAAATATTAATAATAGTTCAAATTCATAAATACGAAAATTAAATACGCACAAGTCCTTATTCAATCCAGACTACGAGAGTTAGTTTTTCAAGGAAGAGAGAGATAACTCCGAACATAAATTTATTTGGAAGTGCTTAACATAAATTAAGGAAAATAGGAGGAAAAATCTCAATGGAAGTTCGGCCACGCCACTCTGATACGGATTCGGCCCAATCATCACTCGGCCCCACCTGATGACCCATGGATATCAATCGCATCAAAGTAAACATCTCCTACCTGCACCAAATCAATTGGGCCCTCTACTCGTGGGAATGAGCAGCACCCATGAAACGGGTGATCAGTACGCTACGTACTGAGTAAGGTAACCGAGCACTAAGGCCAGCACATAGACACATAATCCAGATAAAATAATAAAAGGGCATAATCTAACATAACAACATAAAGGCATATGAACAATTCAGGTAAAAGTACAAGGCTCATTCATAGTCCAGATTAATTAGTTAATTAATCCCTGATCGGAAATCGATTCACACCATGCTTTTATTAAAACCATATGAGTACGAGAGCCCCCACTATTATAGCCGGTGGATCGGAGGCGCATAGGGTATCATACCCTAACCACTATTATAGCCGGTGGATCGGAGACACATAGGACTACGCGTCCTAACCACTATTCCTAACCGGTGGATCGGTTGGCCCCGTATCACATGGTATTCCGCTATAAGTAATTAATGTCTTTTAGGTATTTTAACGAAACTCTGGTTTATTTTTGTTGAGCTCGGGAACCCCCACTATTGTAACCGGTGGATCGGTTTACACATAGAGCATCTTGCTCTAACCACTATTATAACCGGTGGATCGGTCACGCATAGGGTAAAACCCTAACCACTATTCCGAACCGGTGGATCGGTTGGTCCCGTCTCAACCATCTTCCACTTTATGTAATTAATATCTTAAGTATCTTATTCGCAATCGTAGCTTCAGACACGCATTACCAACTCCATGCAAACCCTAGCTCTTATGCAAACCCTAGATCCCATGCAAACCCTAGCACCACGTAAACTATGCAATCCTGATTCCCATGCATCATACCCCACTTCCATGCGAACCCTAGCTCCCATGCAAACCCTAGCACCACGTAAACTATGCAATCCTGATTCCCATGCATCATACCCCACTTCCATGCAAACCTAATATTACCATGCAATGTTCCACCTTTCCATGCAACTCTAATATTGCCATGCAATGTACCATCTTCCATGCAACCCTAATATTGCCATGCAATGTACCACCTTTCCATGCAACTCTAATATTGCCATGCAATGTACCATCTTCCATGCAAACCTTAATTTTACCATGCAACGTACCACACTCCCACGTACCCTAATATTGTCATGCAACCTTAATATCGTCACATGAAACCCTAACACCATGCAATGTTAAAAACATCGTGCAAACTCTAACATGCATGTCTTAAGGCCAATCACATATTATCACATATAAGTAAAACCCATGCCATATAACAAACCAATATCATACGTGGACTCCACCTCACATCGTATATAACATAAATAATAATGATAGACATATGATACATAGCATGCGAATCACATTATGCAAATAAGCACACAAAAAGGCCTTAGCACCCCTTACCTAATACGACACCGGTCTTGGTGCACGCTCCTATTCCTCTTGAGGGATTAGACTAGGTTCACCTTGAGTCGGAGGGTGCAGGTGGAATTGGCGGTGGTTCCCGGAGGTGGCCGGAAAATGGATCTAAGAGAGGTAAAAATGAAGAAAAAGAGGGAAGGGGTAAGGAGAAAAATAAACTAAGCTTATGGTTCGATGGAGGATACTTAGTAGAAGATTTTGAGTGGTTTATAGGGTGGCAGAAGCGGCGTAAGTGGCGGCGAGCGGTGGTTTAAGGTCTCGGGGTCAAGATTTTGGGCGAGATGAGAAGCAAACTTTGCACGGTTATGGACGCCCGTGCAAGAAGAATCGAAGTTTGAAAATGGTCTGGTTAGCTAGAGGGAATTGCAACGAAGAATTTGAGATGTGGTGGTGGCGTTGGGGTTGGCTATCGGCGTCGGAATATGCGTCTGAAGTCACGGTGGTGGGCGATTCTCACTTAGGGTTTCGGAAGGAAGAAGTCTCGACCACACTCACAACCAGGCTATATATAGATTTTAGATGGGTTATTAGGGTTTTGGGGGTCGCGTGGATGACATTTATTGCTATGGTTTTGGCGGCCGGTGACAGAAATCGACCGACCTAAGCTTGGGTTGGGTCGAACCTTCGCGAAGCCAGAGAGAGAGAATGAGCGGGGGTTAGGGAAAATTGATTATTCCCAGCTAATGTGCGAGCTGAGAGGAAGAAAAAGAGAAGTGACTCGGTCGGTCAGACCTCTCGTAGCCGGTGCCGCCATTTTCGGCGGGGAGTTGCAGGTGCGTCGGGGCTGGCAGGTGCGAGGGGTTGGGGGAGGAAGAAAGGGACTGGACCGGGCGGCTCAGGGAAGAAAGAAAAGAAAAGAAAGGGAGGCAGACCGGGCGGTCGGGCGCGAGGGAGGTAGGAATTAAATGGAGTGACGCGCTTTGATGGGAGATCACGATAAAACGCAGCGTGGAAGAGGAGGGGAGGAAGGACGCCCGTCGCGCGGCTGGGCCGAAGGAAGAAAGGAAAGGAACTGGGCCGCCGGGCTGGCCCAGTTCGGGGAGAAGAAGGAAAAGAAAAAGAAAAGAAGAAGAAAAAGAAAAAGAAAAGGAAAAAAGGAAAAAGGGGAAAAGGAAAATAATAATATTGGGTATTTAAATTAATTAAAATATTTGATATATTTAAAAATAATAATATTTAAATAAAAAAAATATTTAAATCACTTTTTAAGCTAAATCAGGATTTTTGAAAGATTTTCCATAAATTCCTTTTTAATTAGCATAACATCCTAATTTTCTCTAATTAAATTATTTATAAAATTAATATTAATTTGAAACTATTTTCTCCTTCTTATTTTAAATAAAAGTAAAATGCTTAATTAGCTAAAATACCCAAATTCTCTTCTAATAAAAATACTTATAAATTTCTTCTTGAATTTTCCTAGTTAAATATCCTTTTATTTTATTAAAAATAATTTTAGTTAAAAAAATTTTCCTAATAAAACATCATTTAAATATAATTTATAAAATTAGAAATTTTCGGAGCATTTCACTAAATCATCCTCTTAGTTTGTTGGTCCATA
This sequence comes from Tamarix austromongolica, assembly GCA_039764185.1. Lineage (NCBI taxonomy): Eukaryota > Viridiplantae > Streptophyta > Magnoliopsida > Caryophyllales > Tamaricaceae > Tamarix > Tamarix austromongolica. Next base: position 8,599,801 of record CM077810.1, read on the forward strand.
GCTGGATAAAAGGTTGTACTCATCCTCACTCTCATGCCCATAGCTTCCTGCAACTTCCCTCAAAAGTGCTAAAAAAATCTAGAGTCTCGTTCGGAGACTATGTTGGTAGTAGTACCATGCTTACTCACCAAAATTTTTAAATATGCTTATGCTAGTTAATCTATACTTCAAGTCGACTTCATTGGCACAAAATTAGCAGATTTAGTCAACCTATCAACGATAACCCAAATTATATCACAACCACTACAAGTTCTTAGTAGTTCATTAATAAACTCCATCTAGATGGAGTCCTACTTCCATCTTAAAACATCTAAAGACTAAACCAAGATTGCAGGTCTCTGATGCTTAATTTTGACCTTTTGACAAGTCAAAGACCTCAACATGAACTTTTCTACTTCTCGCTTTATGTGAGGCTACTAGTGTATCATCTTAAGGTCCTTATACAACTTATCCCCTCCTAGGTGAATTGAATACGGAGTATAGTGACCTTCTTCTCAAATCCAAGAACTTTCGATCAGCATAACTCCAAGGTACACACCAACGACCTCTGTAGTGAATGCTACCATCCTCATGATTCTGAAACCCTTAGCTCTACCATCCTAAATCTTTTACCAAATCCTCTCGAACTTAACATCCCAAGACTTCCCTACTCGATTCTCGTCAAAAACCATTAGCATAATCATTAAAGCACACATATAAATCTCCAAATCACCATATTGGATTATCTCTATCCTCATCTCACCTAACTCCTCCAACAAATGACTAGATACAACAACTGAACCTAAAGAATGTGATTTCTTCCTACTCAAGCATCTGCAATGGCATTAGCCATAACCTCATGGTAGGTCAAGTCGATATCATAGTCCTTCATCGAATATATCCATCTCCTCTACCTCATATTCAACTCCTTCTAAGTAAATATATACTTGAGGATCTTATGGTCGGTGTATAATTTGCACTTAGTCCCATACAGATAATGCCTCCAAATCTTCAACGTAAAAATGATTACTGCTAACTCTAGATCATGTGCCGTATAATTCCACCTATGGTACTTCAACTGATGAGAAGTGTAAGCCACAACCTTACCATGCTGCATCATAACACAACCCATTCCATGTGTTGATGTGTTGTTGTAGACCTCAAATCCATCAATAGTGAAAGGAAAAGTCAAAACCAGTGTTGTAGTCAATCGCTACTTTAATTCTTGAAATGCTCTCTCACAAGCATCATCCCACTAGAATTTTATCATTTTCTTTAAAAGGTTCATCAAAAGATGAGCTACCTTTGAGAAATCCTAAACCAAGCATCTATAGTACTCGGCCAAACCCAGGAAACTATGCACCTCGGGGATACTAGTGGGTGCCTTCCATTTAGTTACGGTTAGAATATTTTCCAAGTCCACAATGAATCTTCCTACTGACATCACGTATCCCTAAAATACAACCTCTGGAATCCAAAACTAACAATTAGAGAGTTTGGCATACAACTAATGCTCTCTTAGGAGTGACAAAATCATCCTTAGATGTTGTTCATACTCCTTTATACTCTAAGAGCAAACTAAAGTATCTTCAATGAAAACTGCCACAAACTAATCAAGGAACGGTGGGAAAATCCTTATCATCAAGTCTATAAAAATAGCGGGCACATTAGTGAGTCTAAAAGGTATCACCGTAAACTCATAGTATTCGTACTATGTCCTAAAGGTTGTCTTCATGATATCTTCCTTGGCGATACACCCAAAAGGTATCACCGCAAACTCATAGTGTTTCCACCCTTCTTCTTCACAAAAAATATAAGTTCTCCCCATGGAAACACACTCAGCCGAATATACCCGTAATCTAACAAGTCCTCCAACTAAGTCTTCAACTCCCTCAACTCTATGAATGCCATCTGATAGGGTGCGTAAGAAACAAGATTGGCCTCTAATATGAACTCAATGGTGAAATAAATCTTCCATATCTGGGATAAACATGAAATCTCTTCAGGAAACACATTTAGAAACTTCTTAACTACTAAAATGCCCTCTAATGCTAACACGTTTTTGTTCATCTCCTAAAATCTACACAAAAACATAAAGTAACCCCTCTGTGCCAAGGAATACAATGTATGGGTAGATAAGACCTTTGTCATAGGCCTAGGCATGCACCACTAGTAAGAGACCCTAGTCAAAATCTATGACTACCTTATACCTTCCTAACATATCCATTCTAAGGATAATGGAAAAATCCTAAAGGTTTTAACAAGATCTACTAAGAAGTCTAACCCACCTATCTCTAAGGCCGCATTCAAGTAGAACCTAGTATATTCCAATCTATCCCCAAAATTTAACAATGCGGATATAAATACAAAAGAAGTTAAAGTCAATAGAGCTTAAGCAATAAGAGAAGAAGACACAAATGAAAGAGATTCTCATGAATCAAATAACACATAAACTGGTAATGATAGGACTGAGAACATACTAGTAGCCACATTCAACTACCTATCAGTCTTGGCTTGGCTAATGATATTTAGGCACCTACTTGACTCTCCTCCTTGGTATCTTCCATGATATACTCCATAACTTTAAGACTGAACTCTTTCCTTTTGAGTAAAAGAACGAGGTCCATATAGTCTCCCCTGACTCTCTATAGGTTTTTCACTAAGTAGGGCATGTGCCCTCTATAGAAGTTGCTATTGAGACTATTGGTAACTCCACTGCTAAAAAGCCTACCACTGTGGAATCAATGGTACCTGCTCCTGATATTGACCATGTTGACATCGACACTCAAAAGACAGGTGGCCTAGCTGACCACACATCCTACACCAAATCGAAGCGCCCTAGAAACTCCGCCCTCCTAACCCTAAGATCTATTCTAACCTCTTCACTGACGCTAGTGTAGATACTGACCTCCCTAAGGTTGATTCTAGCCTCTCTACTGAAACCCTAGTGGTCATCCTCCTCTATATTGGATCTTACCTCTAGAACCTTGCGACTCTAGCTTCCTCTTACTCAAAATGGAATCTTGCTCCTAAACTAATGTAGCGGTGATACACACCCTCTCATATAGTGTGGCTAAGTCCTAAAAAGCCACAACACCCATGTTCTTCTAGATGCTAAAGTAGAGTCCCTACTCAAATTGGTAAACTATAGTCCACTCACTAGATGCAATTTCTATCATGAACATCAACAACTCTATAAACTAGGTATGGTACTACCTTACCATCTTACTTCCCTAAGTTAACTATATGAACTCCTTCAACTTATTCCTCTTAATACTTTCAAGGTATAACTTAGCATGAAGTGCTAGCTTGAAGTCTTCCTAGGACATCTATACATGACGACCTACTAACTAGGTGTCGACAACTCCTCGCAAGAAAAAGGCTACACTACCCACCTTCTGAGCAAGTGGACAATCAAATGCCTCAAATGTCCCATCCAAGTTCTGACCCATCCCTCCAGGATGATCGGTTCCTCATCTCCAAAATAGATTGGCGAGTGATGTCCCATAACCATCTAAAGCTAGTCTTCTCTGATATCCTCTTATGGATGATGCGGAGATAGGGCGACGACTGAGGTAGAGGTTAGAGTGACTTGATAAATACTTAGAATGTATCTTTCAAATGACTATAGTGGTCATTAAGCACCATGATTACTAACTAATTGCAAGATAGAAAATGTGTTAGGGTAAAGATTTCCTAGCTTACTAACATATGATACACATATTCATATTTCAAGGCTCCTCGATTCCTTATAAGTTAATCGGGTCTTTAAAAAATAAAATAGGTTTTCTAAATTGTGAAATAGACCATTAAAACAAGTGAGGGATCATTAAAGACCGAATTTTGAAAACTAAAATATCTTATACTAACTTATAACACCCTGATTTTTACTACTGAAATATTTCATTTTACAGTAGAAGTAAATAAGTAAATTATTGCGGGTTACAACTATAATTGACATTTGTCTAGCTTATGCAACCATCCTTATATCAATCACAAGGCTAAAAAATTTAAAGTAACCTAAGGAAATTAGATATAAAAGAAACCTTTATAAGACAATAATGAGTTTGAAGCTTAACTTTGAGTTAACAATATAAAATTAAAAAGAAGGGATACTATAGATCAAGAGACCAAAAAGGTATCCAGTTTAATACATCTACCGATTAACAATTACTTTCACCCAACCCCTCATACATATGAAGTCACTCACCCCCACATAAGGAATCATAGGTAGCATAATCATCTAGTTGATCTTTTGAGACAAGCATATAAGAATCAGGGTCTTCAACTCCTGGGAATGAGTAACACCTATAAAACGGGTAGTTAGTATACTACATACTAAGAAAGGGAATAATGCTATCAAAATAGGGATACAAATAGCACATTATTCCACAATAGATAATAAGGTATACAAGCAGATAAATGAAAAATATTATAAGATAGATAATGATCTAGGTCTCTTATTAGATATAATCCATTTTTATTCTTTTATATATGTTGAGTGCAGTAACCTCATTATTCTTAAATAGGTGGAACGGTCTAAAGTACCTTCTTAGAAAAAACATAGATGAGCCACTTTTATCATTCGGTGGATTGCATATTAAAACATTACCTTCTCAGGGTAACTAGCCCCTGAGCCACTATTCTCCCTGGTTGAATAGGAGATATATATTAAAAAAAAACCTTGGTCCTAAATTATGTAATCTTGTACTTTAAATCATTAGTATCTTTTCAATAGATTATACTATTATATTTTTATTTCATGATGAGTAAGGGCCTTACTATTTATAATCTAGTAGAGTACTGAAACACCTTCTTGGAATAAAATACTCTTAATCTACTATTCTTTTTTATGGAATAGAGATTAAAATCATCATCCTCTCAAGAAAAAATGCTCCTGAGCCACTATACTCCTCAATGGAATGGGAATACACACACACACACACAGAGAGATTACCTTGGGCCTACTCATATGCTCTTTTACTTTAAGTGATTAATCCCTTATTCAAGGTAAATTTTCAGGCAACAAAAATATTAAAACACATATACATATAGCATAGGTCCAAGTCCTAAAGCCCTTTTCAAACCTTAATTATAATTTCTTTAGAAATCATTCCCCCATATTCATTATTCATCTATCTTTTACAATAAGTCAGTCTAGAATATCATCATCATTATTACGCCCATAATGCACAGTCTGGTGCCCATACACATACATTAACAATTCTATTCCAATGTATTACTCATAGAAATCTCCAAAATTCTAATTCCACAAACTTTTCATAACACCTCTCATGAAATTTACATAATTAACAATTCTAATAGATAACCTCATATTGCCAAACATTAACAGTATAATCAGAATCCAAATAACCTCTATATTTTACACATGGAATAATGATATTATCATTATAAGATTATTATGTCCAAATTAACTATTAATTCATTTAAGGACACCAAAACAATAATAATGCTTCCAAGTACTCTTCATGATATCACTATCATATTTTAAATTCACCTAACATATAAAATACTAAAATTTCCTTATTACTCCATAATGACCAAATTACCTTTAAGCACAAGCAATAACCTTTATTTTTATATAATATTGTACCTTCTACACACATTATTTTTTCAAGTCCACCAATAATTATCATACCTCATAAAATATGTCTATGTCCATTTATCATGGTTTATTGAGCTCACCTTTCATGTCATAATTTATATTTCCGCAATTGTCATTTACATAACAACATCATATCCATTCCTCTCACCTATTCTTACTTTCATTCAAACATAATATCAATATATCACAACATATCATGAACACCATATATCAAATCATGAAGCGTCGACATTATAAAGATACACACATAACCAAACAAGCAAATAATACAAAGGCCTTAAAGATAGAAAAGTATCTTTACCAACTAGGACACCAAGTTCTAATCACACAAATCATAGACTTCCTCCTCTGAAGCTACTAAAATACTACCTATAAAAAATAATAAAAATTTATGATTAGGCATAAAGAGTTCAACCAAAGAAGAAATTATAAAGAGGATAAAAAAAAAGAAATAAACATGGTTAAGTGGAAGCTTAACATGTGTGGATGTGTAGTATAATGTCTGATGGAGCTATGGTAAAATTTTAATGGACCGTAGACTAGGTTTGGAGGTGAAAATAGGGGTATATGGTTAAAAATGGGAGTTACACGACTATGCTATAGGAGGTGCACATCTAAGCCAAGAGAAATGATGACATATGGTAAAGCAATGCGAAGTGGCATAGCTAGGCTTGATCATTGGGAAAATAAGTCACAAGTTGATTAGATGTGCATAGGCATGCATTTGGACCATATGTGGGCATGCAAGGGTGCACGTATAGGCTATGCTAGGTTGTACAAGTTGGTGATAGGAAATTATAATGTTGCACAACCATAATTAAGAACTTGCTCTTTGTAAAAATGCAATGAATGAAAGAAGGAAAAAGGAAAAAAGAGGTGATGGTCAGTGGAGACATTGTTGGGGAGGGCGGAGAGTGGTGGAAATGGTGATGCGCAAGCTAAAAATGGGGGGAAGATGGAGGAAGAAGAACAAGAAAAGAGGAAGAAGAATGGAGAAAGAAGAGGAATTTTGAGCACTATTTTGGATACAATATGGTCAGAATGGAGGCAAAACAAAGTGGGAGAAAGGAGAGTGTGTATCATATATATATATATATATATATATATATATATATATATATATATAAGAATGCAAAAAAGAATATGAAAGAAAGAGGGAAAGAGAAGGATTAATAGAACTAATCGATTTCATTCATCTAAAATAGATACAATGATTTTGATGTTGTAAGTCACCTTATAATTTTTTGTGTGAGAGGAATGAGAGAAAATAGTATAATTTTTTATCAATCATCGGCCGAGGAAGCTTCAGCCCCTATTTATATGAGCTGAGGTCTTCCTCTTCATGTAGACAACATGATTACATCTTTTAAAAAAGTATGCATCTAGCCTAATAATTACATCTTTTCAAAAGTAGATATATTGGCAAGCCTAATTATTACAACTTTAAAGTAAAGTACCGAAAGTAGATTTGTTGGCAAGCCTAATTATTAAAATTTTAATGTTTAGCCTAATGACTACAACTTTTGAAAAGTAGAAAAGGTCTAACCACCTCAATTCCCACTATAGGGAATCTTCTGGATTAAATGATCCTTCAAACTCAAGCACTTCAGCTTTAATTTCATGAAAAGAATCTCTTATTTCATGTCTCCTTCTTCTATCACATATGGTTATCACTTAGTGAGGAGTTAGAATTAGTAGCATCATCACTTGTGCTAGATCTAACCACCTCATTTTTGTGAAAATGGGGTCTTCTTCTCGGCTATGGGGGAAGTGTTTGGTCATGGGTTGTTAAGCTTTTGTATGAGATTCTCCAAAAGGCTAAGAAATTTTCTCATATAAATTTGGAGGTTTTTAATGAATTGATCTCTTCTCAAGTTTTGCACCTCTTTAAGGCCCAAGCCTCTTGGGATTTATTCATCACCTATAATTGCTTGAGTTTGAAGACAAAAAAATAATAGAGGACGAGGATTTGTGTAACATTATAAGTGAAAGCTAAGACAGTAAATTTCAGGGTGCTACCACCACACATAGTACCAGACCAGTTTCCACTACTATTTTGATATCAAGTGTTAAAACTAAAACATTACTTATATTTTATGAATACAATTATAAAGTAGAATAGTGCAATAGTTAAAAAGGTTAACTCACCTTCCAAAGAAATTTTACAAGGGTTCAAGTCATCGGTCTGAACCACAAATATTCTTATGCTCTAAACCTAAAGATTGACCTTGAAAAGAGCTTGTGAGTTAACCTACAAAGACCACTACCCATTAAATAAGCAGGGGTCCAAGAAAGAAGCCCTTCAATACTATAGTACTGAGTAACCTATTATACAAGACTAATATGTGAGGCCTGCATGCAACACATCAGATGCATCACATCAATCACATAAACATAAAATTATACATATATGAACTAAAATGTAATAATTATTCAGATAGCCACATGCATTAAGATCATATGCCACCAATGCTTATTCACTTAGAAATAACAGAACTTACCAATTGAACATCTAAGCGATATTCTTTGTAGTATAATTAGAGAACCACATCATTTTCAACACAGCCCACTCAATTCACAAGTAGGCCTATCAACACAATCCAGTAGATACACCATCATAGGTAGACATAAAAGGCTACTACCAAATCACAAGTAGGCTGAAAGGCTATTACCAACTCACTAGTAGGCACAAAGGCTACTACAAAAATATTGGTATGCTCAAAGGCTACTACCAACTCACAAGTAGACTCAAAGGGTACTACCAAAATATTTCAATAATCAATTCCATTAAATTATCACACAATTCCATTTTTATTTACTCAAGGGAAAATCACAAACCTAGAGATACTAAGGTACTCTAGTCATACTAAAACATAAAAGTAGCACAGTCTCCTACAAACTATAAACCTAGGGAAAAGATACCCTAGTCACACTGATATATGGAGGCACATAGTGTCCTACTGATAAGTACATCTAATTCATAAGTGTGCATGCCCCTTACTTAATTCTATAGAGCTAAATTGAGTAAGATATAGGGCTTGGCTGGGGTACTAAGGCACTCTAGCAAAATCTAGAACAATTATGGGCTAAACTTTATCTTTGGGGTGGTGCCTCCTAAAGAGCCACCATTTCTGATCTTGAGTTTTTTCACTTTAAGTATTAGTATTTTATTGAAGTGACTACAAAAAGCACACATTAATAACATACTTAACCATTTTTACTTTTTTCCAACATTATGAAGTCACCAGAATTAGGATCATTATCAAAGTTAACATAAGTAGTCTACTAAGGCCATCTTAGGCTCAAATATTCACACTTAGACACTTTAAGTCAGAATGACCAAAATAACTCTAAGGCTAAAGCTAACTCTTTACCATCCATTTCCATCACAAATTCTATTTTATTTTATCAACATGCCATAAAAAGAGTAACCCGCCATAATTAAACTATTATCATGAATTTAAGTTACTCGACACAATAAATGACCATTTTACATATAAAACACTAAGATGCACTTCTCACACATTATCATGTTTAATCAACAATTAATGCACTTCCTACATGTTTATGAGAATAACATCATAGCATACCTCAATTTACCAACTACCCTTAAAACATGCATTTGTAATAATTATGTTGAAACATGCACACCTAATACAGCATGACCCTATACTCATACTTGAGAACGAACATCACATATCATGCATATTTATTAGCATTTTCATCAATATATACTCCAAATTACCAAAATACTCCAAGACCCTATAATCATAATTATATAGGAATAGGTGATATTAAGACACTAAATCCCTATTCTCATATTTAATGGTAATTAATACTCATTGTGTATGTTTATTAGACTAATCACTCTAATACATGCAAAATTATCAAAATACCCCTAGATCATATAATATTGATTATGGTGCTCAAATAAGTGATACTAAGACAATAAACCTCTATTATTATATTTAATGTCAATTAAAACTTATCATGTATATTTATTTGATTAATCATCATAGTACATGTAAAATTACCAAAATGCCCTTAGACCATATACTATTGATTATCATACTCAAAAAAGTGATACTAAGATAATAAACCCCTATTTTCATATTTAACATCGATTAATACTTATCATGTATGTCTATTTGATTAATCCCCCTATATAATGAAAAATTACCAAAATGTCCTTAGGTCATATAATATTATCATCTATGCCCAAACATATGTTATAATTACTAAAATTTTCTATTTTCATACCTAACACTAATTATTACTTACCATGCATATTTATTAGAATAACCCCCATTACACATGTAAAATTACTAAAATATAGCTAGGTCATATAATATGAAAATTCATGATGGACATGTATTTTTAATGCCACATACCTCTATTATCACTCTCAACACTATATAACACTTAGCCTACATATTTATTAGGATTATCACCGCCATAAATTAAAATTACTAAAATACTCCTAGGTCATAAAATATTAATCTTCCTACTAACACATATGTTTATAATACACCAAACTTCCATCTCCATTCTTGGAAACATTTATAACACATTAGGCAATTTAGTTAAGGTTAAACATCATGATGTATCCAAATCACCAAATTACTCTTAGGGCTCATAGTAGTAATATTTTTAATAAAAGTGTCCATATATACTTAATCTAGCATTTTATATACGCATAACATAAATCATATCTTCCCTACATTAGACCACTTCTCAATTTCCCTTTCACATATATAACACTTTACACATGATATCATGCATTTTTTTTCTACTTTCCAAGATAACATTAGTAATCATGGGATTATTTGTAACACATCGTATCCACATAAATCAGATTTCAAAAATCTTAATGTGTTGACATATAATAATCTAAAATTTTTAGTGGGTTATAAAGGTTACATTATTTCCAACAAAAAATCAAACTTTATCGATATCTAGTTAAAAATTCTTAGGCTTCGTTTAATAAAATTTTGTATTTAAAAATAATATCATGAATACAATATTAATATTAGATAAATCAAATAATGATTTTTATTAAAAATATTTATCAAATATAACATTACCAAACTATCCTTATCCCTTAATATTATCCAAAATATACAAAATATACATTGCATGTGTAGTATGAGCTATGCAGAATTTGGACGAAGGAAGGTGGCTCAGGTATGGTTATGGGAAATGGTGAGAGATGGTGTTTTAAATGGTTGGGTGTAGGAGGTGAGGCAGAAGGTGGTTGGCAGTTGGAGGTGCAAGTGCCTCGATGGTAGTAAAGGCGACAACATAAGCCATAGGAGAAGGGTGAAATGAAGGGAAGAAAAGGAAGAAAAGGAGAAGAAGATAAAGAGAAGGGGGGAAAAGGAGGTACAAGTGGGTGGCTATGGGTGATGGTACAAAAGGGGAGGTCAAGGTAATGGGAGGCAACTGGGAACGACTGCGGTGGTGGAGGAAAAGGAAGGGAAGGGTGGTCGAATAAAGAGGGTGGCAGCTGTAGGGGTGTCGAAGAGGAGAAAAGGAAAAAGGAAGGTAGGCTGTAGGGGAGATTAGTGTTGGCTTCTCAGGTTAGTGTGGGGAGGAGGTAGGGTGGAGGAGCCGGCGGCGTGGAGTCTAGGTTGGTGAAGGAGACGACGAAGGTGGTTGTAGGGGGTGTCGAAGGAAAAATAGCGGTGGAGGAATAATGGAGAAAAGGAGAAGAGAGGGTCGAGGGTCGAGGGAAAGAGAGTAGAGCACGAGGGAAGAGGGAGGAAGAGAAGAAGAAGAAGAAGAAGAGAAGGGGCTCGGTGTTCAAGGTTAGGTTCGATGCATAGGGTATTATAGGCAGGCAAAAATGGCAGGGACACATATGGAATGAAAAGGGGCATGTGGGGAAGGAAAGGTTAGGGGTTGTATGCCTAAAAAAGGAAAAGAAATGGATGGTAGGGGGAGGTGGTGCATATTGTCAAATTGAGTAGAGAGGGTGGTGTGCAAACGTACATGGGTGCAGGGGACGAAGGGGCATGCGAAGTGGGGAGTGTTTTGGTAGGGGAGGGTGTAAATGAGAAAGAAAGGAGAGGGAACTGAGTTGCATTAGGGAAAGAAGAAAGGAAAGGGGTTGGGCCATGTGGGAGAGAAAAAATAAGGAGGGGGAAGTGGGCTAGTCTAAGGGAAAAAAGAAAAGAAAGAAGGGAGAAGGCCTAGGTTGACTCGAGTAGGAGAAGAAGGAGAAAGAAGGAAGGAAAGGTTGCGCTAGAATAGAGGGGAAAAGAAGAGAAATAAAATAAGTGGGTGGTTCGCTCTGGCCTAATAGAGAGAAAGTAGGAAAGAAAAGAAAGAAAAGGAAAAAGAAGAAAAAAAAATCTTTTTAGAGTTAGGATTAGAAATTATATTAAAATTAGCCTATTGAAAAGATATATAATTAATTTATCTAAAAATTAAGGTATTAATTCAAGAAAATAATTTTGGTAAAGTTATGGGTCTAGGGTTTATTAATTAAAAAGGGTAAGATAAAATAATAAAATAATTATATTAATTTATTAAATAATCTTATCTATTTTGATAAGATAAAGGTTCACAAAAATAATTAAATCAATAATTTAAAGATTAAAAATTTTCTAATATAAGGGTGAACATTAAAATTTTAGATTTTAAAATTTTAGGGTGTTACAATGTGATTTGTTAAGAGAGGTTAAGTTGGGTTAAAAAATTATGGTAAGTGGCTAGAGTTTTTTTTTTCCTGAGAATGTTTGGACTTAGATGAGGTAAAGAAAGAAAATAAGAGATGAAAATTATCCCAAATTCTCATCCTTAAACTCTAGTACCAATTGATGCATATGCTAAATAAGTTGGCTTATGTTGAATAGAAGATGGCAGGTTATAAGATAATTGACCACCAAATTTTAAGATGGTAAAAAGAGATGAGAAATAGGATATTTTTTTTTTATCTAAGGTAGGTAAAAATATCAAAACTTATAACTATTGTTCAAGGTGTTAACACTTGAGATAAAAGTTGTGAGAGTTTAATCTCTAAATTAAGTCTTCACTCAACATTGTAGAGAGGAGGTGTAAGGAACTTGAAAATCTAATTTGTTATTCAAGGGGGTGATGTCCCAAAGTGTTGAGGGGCTACCCATACTTATAGTGGTAGCTATGGATATAAAAATACTATTTTACCCTTCCTTTTTACCTACTTAGTTACATTTTAAATAATATAGTTACTTAATACACGCTAACAAATAATTAAAAAGTAACTAGATAAGCTTCAACTCATGAGTGAGGTGTGGGCCGATTTTTGACAACCATTCCACAACATGGCTGACCTTTCAGGCTAATTTAGTAGGTAAGATATCAGTGTACAATCATTCAATCATCCCCATACTCAATCAATCAAAATAAGGTTGATTTCCTTAGGTATTCTCTTAATCCAACTTGGAGGGTTTATTAATTTGGGACATGGTTATTACCCACAAATGACTGATTGACTTTTACCTACTCCATCATCAAGTTGTTTTTATCTTTTCTACTATCCCTTTTGTTTGAAATTCCATTACTATAGGTTGTCCTAGGTTCTTAGGTGACATAACTTGTGGTTATTTACAACAAAAGGGGTTGGCTTATCGGCATGATTTTTGTGCCTATTTGTGTGCTTCTTGCATGCCCCATACATGTGGTTGCATGAATTGTGCATAGGAAGTTCTTATGTCCATCTTTCTTTAATTCTCATTAATTAATTGTATACAAGTTAAGAGTATTTTATGATCCCCTAACTTAGGAAAAAAAATAAATTAGTGAAATATTATTATGGGATGCTCCTGCATCATCTGACTTATACACTGAGCGAATAGTATTAAATTACCTAGTTTATATATAGGTTCACTAATTTTTAACATTTCATGATAAACAAAACGCTGTGAGACTTCCATTTTTTTTATTTCTAACATATGAATTAATAATATACATTAATTTACATTGAGAATATAATATTAATTGTATTACATCATACAATATACTATTACCCAGATAAATTATTTAACTAGATCGTCAATTTAAAGACTATTCAGACTCCTACTATAGTTAAATGATGTCTCTTTATGTTTCTAATTATACATTCATCGAAATCTAACTGCAATAATAAATTTTATTTATTTGTTTTCCATATTCAGTTTGTTAACCGTAGAAAAGCCAATGAAAAAAAGAAAAAAATGTTCAAAAAATCGGTCTTTAGTCACAGTCAGTTATATGTTATAATATTTGTTATAATATTTATAATTACATATCATAACATGCTAGAAAATTTTGACATGCGATAAAGATGGGAGTGAAAATATATCTATAACAAATATTATCTTAAAGAAAATGTTTTAAAATATTTAATTAGATTATATATTTTTTTATTCAATTAATATATAGTATATTATTTTATTATTTCATCTTTTAAGTAATATTTTATTATTTATAATAATTATAATTTTTTTTTATCATTTTATTATTTCTATGTTATTTTTCTGTACTTATTATTCTAAAAATTATTGTCAAAGTATGTACAATTCTATCCAAATATTACCCTATCATTTAGTGTGCGGTAAGGACGAGCGGTGTTAATCACTAATGAAACCAGTTACGTAGAGGCATGACCACCACAAGATAAAAGAGGCGGGAAAGGATGTGACGTTGGTGTACTTGATTGATGACTCTGTTACCTCTTATCTGCGTCATCCGACCATGAATGAGGAGAAGGCAGGGACGATCGCGGATATGAAAAGAATATGGCGGAAAAGGATGTACAAACTTTTGTGCAATATATAAATAAATTTAGATGCGCTGCCGGAAATGAGATGAGTCATTCCCAACAAGCGTAGGTTTTAACTTTGACCACCGATAGTCATTAATTATTTATTGTTATTATTCTAACTAACCAAAGAGAGAGTGATTGGCGATGAAAATAAGCATTTCCCTCGTTTCCTTCCTTGACCATCGCAGCAAAAACCGACAAAATTGAAAAACCAACAAACGGAATCCTTAATTCCGAAACTATCCTTCGCTTCATTCCTCCTGACTGATCAGTCGCCGCGACTCTAGTCACAGGCTCACCGCTAGGGCTGTAAACGAGTCAGCCGAGTCGAATACTCTTAAATTTGGATTCGATTCGTTTAACTAAACGAGTCTAAAATGATGTGGTGTTTTAGCACTTTCGTGTGGAGCAGCGATGCCTTCCTTGACTTTGGACTCGTTGAAGCTTTAATTTTTAGAAAATATTAAATATAATTTTGAGGATTATAGTTAAAATAATAAAATTAGAAATATTTCGTCTATAAAAATATTAAACGATACTATTTTAAAAATAAGTATATATTCATCTCGTTAATTTTTTACTAGAATAATGTAAACTCAGAATAAATAATACAAACATGACGTCGTTAATGCTATTAAATTATATATATTAATCTATTAGCAAATGTTGTACCCGTTAGAAAAAAATAGTTTCAGTTTTAATAAAATAAAAAAAAGAAGATATAATATCTCTCATAACTGCTTTTTGTAATTATAAATTCTCAATTATGTGATTAATTTTTTATTTCGGTTTATATAATGAGTACTAATATTAAATTAATTTTTTTACTAACCGTGGATAATATTTATTTATTTATAAAAACAATATTACTTTGGGAATGAATTAAACATATGCATGTTGTTTTATCTTATTAAATGCTAAATATTTTTTTTTATCAATATAGATAAAAAATATTAATAAATATACTATGATTTTTTTTTCACAATAGTTATTAAAATAATTTAAATAATATTTTTATACAAAAATGTTCGTATTTTTAAAAATCTAAAAACTTTAATATTTGATTTAAAAGATAAGAAATGAATATACGACCCATTATCTGCGAATATTCATTAATGAGTACCTAAGGTTGTAAACGAGCCGAGCCGAATACCCCCTAGGCACTACTGGGAGTGAAAATAAAGCTCCAGCCCTAAAAAAACCGCCCGAGGGCCCAGGAAAAAAAGAGCAGAGTCCAAGCCGAAGGGAAGTCGTAGTCGACCGACAAGGTTCATTTCTAAGTAGGTGTGGGCTAGGTAGCACCTCTTTCACCCGCTAAGGAAGGGGGTCGAAGTAAGGCTTCTTGCCACCAGGAATGAGGGATTGATGCCAGCCAGAGTTAAACGAGCCTAAAATGATGTTTGGGCTTGACTCGTTTAACTAAACGAACGAGCCGAATCGAACTTTTAACGAGCCGAGCTCACGAACCAAAGCCAAAAAATGAACCGAGCCTCACTTTTTTGAGTTGGGGCTCGGCTCGTTTAATAAACGAGCAGAGTCCGAGCCTTACTTTTAAACTCGTTTAACTAAACGAACGAGTCGAACCGAACTTTTAACGAGTCGAGCCGAGCCGAATACCGAATTTGTTCAACTCATTTATAGCCCCACGAATACCCTCTAACTCGGGTACTATTTTTATTTGTCGCTATCTTGCTCAATCTCTGATAATATCTAAACTTTTTTTTGTTTTTTTTGGGGGGGGGGGGGGTCACCTTCCAGACTTCCTCAAATGGTAGTAGTACTACGAGTAGTCTGGTGCCGGTTAGGTGAGCTCGGTTATTTAAGGGGAAATCAAAAACCTCAAAAACCCTCCTTCCAGAACAGAGCGAGAGATGCGACGAGGAGAAAATATGGGAGCGCAGGTACCTGACGATTTCAAATGCCCCATTTCCCTCGAAGTAATGTCCGACCCGGTTATTCTCTCGTCGGGTCACACCTTTGATCGTTCATCCATACAACGGTGGCTTGATTCCGGTAACCGTACTTGTCCAATCACCAAACTTCCCTTACCGGATCATCCATCCCTTATCCCCAACCACGCCCTCCGTAACTTAATCTCCCAATACACCCAAATTACCAACCCTCACACCGATCCGGTATCATCCCCTGATCCGGATCCCCAGGGCCTAATCTCATGTCTCACCTCCCGCAGGTCTGCTGTAGCTGACAAACACGAGTCGCTTATTCTCTTAGGTGGGATGCTGAAGAGAGACCCGGGCTCCCGTCGGAAAATCGCGGAGCTCGGTGGGGTTTCCGCGGTGCTCCGATGTTTTGGCTATCCTGTCCTTCAAGGGAAGGCACTGATTTTATTGTTGAATTTGAGTTTGGATGATGATAATAAGGTGGGGTTGGTGGCGGAGGGGGCAATTGGACAGATCGTCGGGCTGCTTGAGCGTGATGGGTCTCCGCCGGATTGCCAGGCCGTGGCGGCGACGATTCTAACGAGTTTGGCTGTTCTGGATGTCAATAAGGCCACAATTGGAGCTTACCCAGGCGCAATTAGGGCGTTGGTTTCGCTCATCCGAGACGGTAGCGGGAGGGAGAGGAAAGAGGCGGCTACAGCGCTATACGCTATCTGTTCGTTCCCTGAGAACCGCCGGAGAGCGGTGGGTTGTGGGGCTGTGCCGGTTCTGATCAGGATTGCCGAATCGGGTCTCGAAAGGGCTATTGAAGTATTGGGACTGTTAGCAAAGTGCAAGGAAGGTAGGGAGGAAATGGTGGAGTTTGATGGAGTGGTGGATATATTGGTCGGGATGCTGAACAATGGAAGTCCAAGAGTAGTGCAATATGCGTTGCTCACACTAAGTTGTTTATGCTGTTGTTGTGAAAGGATTTGCACGGAGGCGAGAGATAACGGAGTCTTGACGATTTGCACGAGGTTTCTAGAGGATGGTAATGAAAACATTAGGCGTAACGCCTCAAGTTTGGCTGAAGTGTTGCTGGAAATCTGAACCCTTTTTTGGGGGGGGGGGGGAGGGAGTTCGGCTGATTCCATATTGTGCGGTCAGTGCAGCACTGCCTGATGGAGGTATGGTTATTCCTTCTGTTCATCAAAGCTGCGTAGTATGTACAAAAAACAAAAAAAGGAAAAAAAAAAGAGGGAAAGAGAGATAGAAAGAAAAAAAAAAAGATCTGGGTCTTTGTCTAGCTTCGTCTTTTCCCTTTCGTGTCATGTACATCAAAATAAGGAATCAAATATGTCAGATTAGTGCTTTTGTTGTTGTTGTTCTGATAGATAGGCAAAGAAAGGGTTTATGGTTCTTTGAAGTCTAATCTTCATACTCATATCAACGGAATGAAAGAGGAACCAAATATATATATATATATATATGCTTATCGGTGCGATGAATTTTTATTTTATTGGGTGGTCTCACATGATTGTGAGTGGTTTCTTTCGAACCGTGAAAGCATTCTGTTTTAGAATATTCATTGAAATTCTGTTGTGATGATAACACCGAGCCATCTATCTTCATGGATGATTGGACCCGCTGGTTGGAGCCTATCAGCTTCAACGAACGCGTGCGAATATAGATCGGCTTTCATGCCTTTGCTGGAAGGCTGTGAGTGATATAGAAAGCAAAAGCAAGGAACTTTTATCAGTCGGCACCCTTGATGCTAATTTGCCGGAGATGATCCTTGGTTTTTATTACCCTTTTTTTGTGTCCCCTGTTGCTTGTTAGGATTGAACACGAGCTCTCCGTCGATAGATTTGTAAGGTGCCTCGTTCCTTATCTCTTGTCCCCGCGCGTTAAGGCACACGCGACTTGACTTATAGATTCGTTCGTAGGTTAATTTTTCCATAATAGAATAGACTATAGTAGTAGTTAATTGGAAAACATGCAAGTTCTTCCTTCATCAGACGCATCCTGCCTTGAGGTGAAGCGTTCGGAAGTTCTGCCGTCGTATGAATTGAGCCTGTGTAGAACAATGAACCTGCCGCCCTTTCGGAACAAAAGCACCTGGTTTTCATTTGTCGCACACTGCCTCAATTCTTCCTATGTAGTTTTTTTTGTTTGGTTTGTGAGAACGTGGGTAGGTTCCATCCGTGACTACTACAATGCCTAATGCTTGAACGTATATGGCATTTGTATTTTCCCCATATAGCTGGTAGCCAGATGCTCCCTCCCCCCACTACGCGGTTTGAACAAGTCCTTTGGTGGTTGCTTATTTAATTTTTATATTACTATTCATTCTTCAAAAGCATGCCTCCTATTCGGTAGCCTAGAATTCTTCATATATTGACTTCAGATTCGCCCACCACAGCATCTGTAATACGCGTTATTTGTCGTGCTGCATCGACATCGTGCGAACGTCATCTGATTCCTTCCATCTCTTTCTCGTTATCCGTGATCTAATAGTGATCTCATTGTTTGCCGATTCTTTTTTCTAATATATATATTATGCGTATGTACGTAGTTCGATCCTACTGTCCGGTCGGCTTTACATTTTGGACTCGGTGGACTCGCTTCTCGATATGGATTGCTGCTGCCGTTGCAAGGTGGGTGGGAATCCCCGCCGGCAATCTTCTAAACCAAGTTTCCTGTTGTTTTCATTCCTTTCTCTTGAACAATTCATGACTGCGGGGTTATATATAGGCCTACTACGACTGTAATGAACCCCCGTCTTTCTATCGCTTAACTTTGGCTCATAGAAACCCTATAATAGTGAGCCTGCTTATTATGGCCATCGTACATATATTGAAGAATATGATTCACATGCGTAACGTTTATATAGAACCTTTGTTTGCTTGTGGTCGCTGCATCTCTGCAGTCCGCTGCTGTAATCCGTCACTCGCTACGTGTTAAACAGGGGTCATGGGCTGATTCCCCGGGACAGGAAATAGGACACATTTGTCTCGGCGAAATTGAATGAAAACCTGAACGACAGAGATGCTGACGCTGCGGTTGGTGCGTGAAGGATCGAAGATAAAAATTGGTACTACCAGAGTGGTGGGGAGGGGGGTTAACAGTGTCACGCAATTGTCTCATTCAAGAGCCTTGTCTTGGTCTCCATTCTCTGCTAAAGGCCAGGGGCCGTACGATTGTTTGTGGTTGCCCGCACCGCAGTCATGCTTCGTGTGAGCTGTGAACCGTGATGGCAAGTCAGCTGCGCACGGGGTTCCCAGGAGTTCGATGGGCAGGGACGGATAACGGGATATGGTTGTCCGCTCCAACGTGTTGGAAAAAAAATAAAAATTGATCTGCCCGCGGCTCACATAAACTGGTTGGTTAGGACTTAGGGTTCTCTCCGGAAATATTGATGTTCGACTGCGATTAGATTTAGCTGGTTTACTGAGTAGAATATCAAAAATAAAAATAAAAAATTATATCGCATAATTTATTTTTAAAACAAATAATTATAGGTTATTTCTAACGGTGTGGGAAATCACAGAGACTAAGTTTCATATTTATTGTGAAATTCTGCTGTACTATTCCTAACTTCCAGTCATTTACTAACATCAATGCTACGAAGGGTCCACCGAATTTGATTCTATTGCTACATGGCCTCCGTTGTTTTGCTCTGCTGTCTTTTAATTTTTGTTTTGCTCAATCTTGTCTATGGGGTAACGCTAGCTCAATGACAGATCTTCTAGAAAGACTAGAGGAAGAACAAAAATGTTAAAACGTCGAGAATAATTGATAAACACTTGTCTTTTATATATATTTTATATCCTATTTATTTTGGTTTTTGGTCATTTATTTTGATGATATTTGAGGTTACTTATATTGCTTATAATTATATGCTTAAATTTTTATTTAATTAATTTCAAACAAATAATAAATTTCTCATAATATTTGATAGTCTGTCATATTTTAATCATAACTTTTACCTATAAACTCATATTTAGGTGATTCAAATTTTTGTGTAACAACAAAAATGAGATCAACAATTCTTGTTTATTTATTTATTTTTTTGCTAATTCGGATTATATCATGGTAAAGAATGGGATACAATTTCAACTAAAAATATAAAAATGGGTTAATGATGATTTAAGTAGTTATTTACTGCTCATTCTTGATCTTGTTATACAGGTACACTCCAACTGCATGAGGGTAGGTCCGCGAAGCTCTACCAACATAAAGAGAAAAGATAAAAGAGCGAAAAAGAAGGGACGGGCAACAAAACTTTTGGAACTATCGAACAACAATCTATATATATATATATATATATATATAAACGGATATTTCTGGTATACAATATGCAAATAAAATTGTCCGTTCATTTGCAGCAGTTAATTCTCATAAATTGATTATTTAATAATAGTTACAATAATTTAATGATACAATTATAAATCTTGACTTATATACTAAGTGACAAGTATTAAATTATCTAGACTATATATAGATAAAAACAATTTGTAACAATTCATCACCAAAAGTTGTGGGCTTTCAATTCTTAATTTTTCTTTTTCATAGTATATTAATTAATAATATATATTAGTATACATTGGACATATAACATTAATTGCATTAAATTATAAAAATTGTCATTGCCTGCCTAAAGTATTTAATTAGATGATCAATGTGATACCTCTCTTTAGACACCTAATATAGTTAAATAATGTATCTTCATAGGTCTAATTATACATTCATCAAAATCAAACTGTAGTAATATATGTCATTCATTTGATTTCCATCTTTAATTAGTCGACTATAAAAAAAAATCAATGAAAAAAAAAGAAAAGAGAATAATGAATTTAAAGAAATTAAAGTTGGCTTATTATTGAAAAAATTAGTCTTCGGCTACGATCAGTTGTATATTGTAATGTCTAGGGTCACACATCGTAACGGGCTAAAATTTTTTTAGTATGCAATAACGATGGAAATGAAAGTATATCTACAACAAATATTGTCTTAAAAAAAGTGTTCTAAAATATCTAATTAGATTATATATTTTCTTATTTAATTATTTATTCTTTCTATAAATAGTGTATTATTTTTTTATTTCACTTTTAACCAATATTTTATCTTTTATAATAATCGTAATATCTTTTCATAATTTTATTTTTTTCTATACTTTTTTATATATTTATTATTCCAAAATTCGTTATCAGTATGTTAAACTATATATGGATGTCACTTGTGATCTCGGGCATCGTACAACCGAGTGATACTAGCGGTTAACGACAAATATTTTAGTCAACTTATTAACTAGTAAAAGCTTAGAAATGATCAGCTAATAGTATTCACGGACGGAGGCAGCATGGAGCACATGGGGTCACTTGACCCCATGTGAATTTAATAATTTATATTTTATAATATATATAGATATAAAATTTAATAATTTATGCTTTATAATGTATATAGATATATTATAAATATTTAATTTGGTGTATTTTTTTTGGAATTTTTTTATCCGGCCATTTTAATCCATGTTTGGCTTCTGGCCGTTTAAATTTTTTCCTTTATCGATCTATATATTTTCAAGCTTATATTCTATTTTCAATTAATTATATTATATAATTTATTTTTCTCTTTGTTTTTTATTTAATGTGTTACTGGATTACTAGTATGTGGCTTTGACGGACATATATTATAAAATTCTCTTTACATTTTGTTAGTATACCATACAAATTTTCATTTCTTTTGTTATTTTACTACCAAATATTAAGGGTATGTTATCCATTTTAATATATATTTTTCTTATAATATATATACGCACATTAATTAGTATAATGAGACCATAATTTAATTTGTCTTCATTAATAATGTAATTGTTATTGCTATTTTAAAAATAAATAAATAAATTTTATTGGAGACAGTAGTATATATTATTATTATTTGATATTATTAATTATAATTATTTTTTATCCCAATATTATATATATATATATATATATATATATATATATATATATATATTAGGACCCCATTAAATTTTGATCCTGGCTTCGTCCCTGATAGTATTGATACATAAATAATAGTACTAATTTATAAATTGCGCACAAGACTCGACACAAGATAGAGAGAAGCGACACTCAGGGAAGCAAATCAGAGAACAGGCGGCCGATGAAAGAAATTAAAGACCAAAACCAATAAATGAGATTTTTATTTCTCCTCCCTACTCCACCCCACATGCAAATTAAGAACCTATTAAATTAAAGTTTAGAATTTATATAAATAAAATAAATAAACATAGTAAACGAGCAGATTTATGAAACTATAGGGAGTAACTAACAGGTGAAAAAAATCTTTACAAGTGTAATTTAATTAGAAAATTCTTGTATTTATTCTTAATTTCTTTCTTTTATACAATCATTTACTTAATTTTTTATATTCCTAATTATATATGTCATCTGCACTAATTTTTAGTAGCCGTCTTTTATCAAGTGTTGATTTTTATTGCACCTAAATATTATAGATTATAAATTATTGTACTTTGGTATAGAAATCCCATTTGTAATTAACGTTTAAATTCTTGTTCTTTATATAAAATTTTGATCAATTTTATATTGAGGATGAAGGGTTATAGTTATTTAGTTAATTCTATTGGGTTAGTAATTAATCAGAACAAATAACAATTAACTTAATTTAGGATCTTTGTAAGTAAATGAATTAAATTAAAATATAATTTGTTCTAGTTGTGTTAAAAATGTGGGGTTTTAATTTGACTAAAACTAATGAGTTTTCTTATAAAGTAATGCGATTAATTTATCTTTAGATTAATTGAATTGTAAAAATTATTTTAGAGAGGATAATTAGTATTAGAAACAATATGGGAGTTAGCTTAATTATATAACGATAGAAATTGAGAGAGTTATTGAGTTAACTCTTTATGGTTAGCCTACCAAACTTTCACAGACTTGTATGTAGTTTTGGAATGGTAAATTCATTAGAGTAATCACTACAGAGAGTTTACAAATCTTATTTGAGGAGCTAGACATTCAAGAACTTTATTTGAGAGGAATAGCTACACTCAAGCAATTTTCGTAACCAAATGTGGAAGACCAACTTCTTTATATTAATTTTTATGAACTTGCAAGACTTCGTAAATTTAATTCTAGGTTTCTTAATATGCTTCCTAAATGCAAGACAAGATTTACATAGGCATTTAAAGAAATTTTTAGTAGTATGCTCTAATATGATGACAGAAGGTGTAGAAGAAGAACAATTTAAACTACAAGCTTTTCCTTTATCTTTACATGACTTAGCTAAAGATTGGTTGTACTATCTACTTGCTAGATACATTAATACATGGGCTCAATTGCAAAAAAATTCCTTGAAAAATTATTTCCTACTAGTGAATAGGATAAATAAGAAAAGAAATATGTAGAGTTAGGCAGAATTCAACCGAGTCACCATATGAATATTGGAAAAGATTTAAAAGGCTATGAGCTAGTTGCCCTCAACATTAAATCTGTGACCAATTATTTATCCAATATTTTATAAAGTTCTAATACCTCATGGTAGGGGTACGATAGATGCAACAAGTGGCGGTGCATTTCTAGATAAAACTCATGATCAAGCTACACAACTAATATCTAAATTAAAGAAAATGTCAACCAAGTTGCTCATTTGACTACTCTTAAGTCTAATGTAGAGGGAAAAATCAATCGGATATCAATGCCCAAGACCTAATCTAATAAACAATCCAAAAATTTCAAGATCTAGTTGAGAGAACAAGTAGAATACAAGAACAATTGAAAAAACAATGATAATCTTTATTACATACAATACTAGTTACTAAAAATAGAATCAAACAATCTCACAATATCACTCAATACATAATTCTCTCAAGAACACAAGAGAATACAAGAAGAAAGTGTTTGGATAGGGTTGGATGGTTTACTATGTACAACAAGGATTTCATACACATCTATTTATAGAAGTACATAAACGACCCAAGAGAATAGTAGAAAATAAGAAGAAACATAGTTCGTGTTAAAAAACACAAGGGGGCATTTTTTTAAAACTATCAACTTTTGCCAAAATAATGTAAGACGAAGTATACTAAGAAAATATAGGACATGTTTACACACAAAGGCCCCCCATGTTTTCTCTTTTGATCTCCTTTTTGCTCCAATATTCTCCATACACATGTATGTAACAATCCATGTGAGACTATACAAACAAATTCAAGCCATGATCTCATAATCTCCACTAAAGAGGTCACATCATGTCCGCAACAACAACATAATACCACAAGATAAAATTAATATCCAAAATAACTTTGAGTCTGACATTGGTTCCAACCCAACAATACTGCTACCCATAGTAGACAAGGAACAACCAAATTTGATACCAATTTTAGGAAAACAATTTACCAGATGTGAATGTCTAGGATTTGATCTAAAAAACAATTAGAAAATTTTAAGAACTAATTAAAGAACAATCAAAACACAAGAACAATTAGGAAAATAATAATAATTTTTACTACATATAGCACTATAAATTACAAGGAGAATTAAACAATATTCATAATATCACTCATTATACAATTCTCTCAAAAACATAAGAGAATACAAGAGGTGAAAGTTCGAATAGGTTCAATGCCCTACCGCATACTACTAGGATTTTATATACATCTATTTATATAAAAATATAATCAAAGCAAGAAAATAGCAGAAAATAGGAATAAACATGGGGCTAGTGTTCTTTCCAGAACTCTCAACTATTGCATGACCAAGTATACCAAGAAAATATAGGTCATGTTAACTAACAAGGGCCAATTTTGTTTTCTCCCTTGATCTCTTTTTGGATCCAAACTTCCCTAGATACATTTATGCAACAATCAATGCTATACATCACACACAAATACAAAACCATGATCTCACATTGAATTTTTTTGCAAGTGGAGCTCCATAAGCTCATGCTTGTGTTATTTGTATTGAATTAACTTATACCACTAATGTATCCCTTCTGTATAGGTTTAGGATGTAAATGTTGTTAGGGGTTTTAAAGACCATCCATTTAGAAAATATAACCCTTTTCTAATTAAAACAATAAGTATTAGAGGGACCATCCAAATCTTGGATATGTACCTAGGATAAATATACTTTATTTTAATTCGAATAAGAATAATGTTAGACTACCTTTCTCATCAAACCTGCATCAAAATCAAAATTATAATTCTATACTTGAGGATATAGTTAAACAATTGGCTAATCAAATTAGGAAGGTTCACAAACATAGTTCAAAGTATCAAAAGAAAAAATATTCACATCTCTTACAACTAGACACCCAAATAGAACAAATTTTCCCTATTCTAAGTAACATAGAAACTCATTTGTCTAGAAATATCCTTTCTTAACCCATCCCTAATCCTAAGAAAAATAAAGGGGCTATAACACTTAGGAGTGGAAAGGAATTTGAGGGACCTAAGGGTAAAAAGAGTAAAATTGAGAAAGAAATAGAGGTGACATATAAGTGTGATGATAAGAAATAAATCTTGATTCATGAAGAGGAGTGTTGAGCGAACCATAAGAAAGATGATCTAAACTCTAAGGATGTCCCCACTTGTAAAGAACCACCACCTTTTCACTAGAGGCTTTCTAAATCAAAAATAGAGATTTTTAGCAATGAAATCTTAGAAAACTTTAGAAATGTGGAAATAAATTTACTTCTTTTTTATGCTATCAGGTAGGTGCCTAGATATGAAAATTTTCTCGATGATCTCTATAGCAACAAGAAAAATTTTAAGAGGACTCAAACGGTGAGCATGGGGGAGAATATTTTTTCCATGATTCAAAAGAAAATGCCCGCAAAGTGCAAGGAACTAGGTATGTTTACTATCCCTTGAAATATTGGTATTTTACACATAAGAAGATGTATGATAGACTTGATTTCTTCCATTAATGTTATGCCTAAATCTATCTAGGATTCTCTGAATCTAAGACATTTTTACCAAAATTAATGTGATAATTTAATTAGAAGATAGATCAAATGCATACCCCTTTAGGAGTACTTGAGAAAGTATTAATACAAATGAATTAGTATTTCTAGTTGACTTTCATATTCTTGATATGGGTGAGAATTTATGTGGTAATGTTCCATTGCTCTTCGTAATAACTTTTCTTAGAACTTCCAATACTAAGATTGATGTACATGAGAGTAGCCAAATTATGGAATTCAATGGAGAAATCATGAAATTTAATAATTTTTAATGCCACGAGATACCCTCGTGTGCTCAATTAATATCATTGATGTCATTGATTTGATTGTTCAAGAAATTTTTGATGAGACTTGTATGAATGAATTGTTTCATGATTTTGAGTTTATTTTATTATTGTTTTTTGATGAGAAAACTTTAGAAACTATTCCTACACTGATAGGGTATAAGGTTCCTTCTCCTTTCTCTACTTTACCCCTCACTTATTTAAAACTTATACCATCGATTGAGTCAGTAGTTGAAGTAAAACTTAAACCCCTACCTTCTAATCTTAAGTATTCCTTATTAGGAAATCTAAGACCTTACCTATGATTATTTGTAATCGTCTAACTCTAAATCCATAGGATATATTGTTAAGTTTGTTAAGGGAACATAAAGAGGTTATAGGATGGACAATTGTAGATATTAAAGGAATAAGCCCAATTTTGTTGTTTACTACTTATTCTTGATCTTATTATGTAGATACACCATAGTTGCATGAGGGTAAGCCAGCGAATCTCTACCAACTACAAGAATTTTTTTTTCACAATGCATTTTAGCCACGACCTCAAATTTTTGTTGCCAAAACTTATTTTTTACCACACTTATTTACTTTAGTGGCAAAAGCATGTTACCATAAATGCAAGTATTTTTTTTAGCAATTTTAATCTCGTTGCTATAAACAAATACTTTTACTGCCATAATAATTTATCGTTGCTAAAAAAACTAAAAAAAAACTTTTTCAACGACCATGTTGTTGTGGAAAACTATATTTTGCAATAACCTACCAACTCATGACTAAAATTTTTACATGGCTAGAGAGTGTTTTATATAAATTATTTATGGTCACAGGACAATATTTTTGCTCAATTTTCTTACGAATGCATATTTTTGCAGCAAAATTTTCTCGTGGTTAAACTATTTGGTATTTCTTTTTTATTTAATGCTCCTTAAACTTTTATTCAGATAAAAAAGTTTTAAAATATATATTATTCTATTTTTTTTATTCCACAAAAATATTAAAAGAAATATGTATCACTTTTGAGAATAAACATAAAAGATATTACATTATATTTTATTTATGAAAAGTTAATAAAGAAACAAATCAAATTCTTTGAAATTATTATAAAAAAGTTAACTCTAGTATTTAGCAATAGAGTTTTAATTGTTGCAAAAAATATTTTTTTACTAATTTTAATATAATTTTAGCAATGGAACTATTAAATTGCGGTCGAAAATATTTTCACAATTTTTAATCATTACTAACTTTTGAAACATATGAGATTAATTGTGACAAAAAATAATTTAGTACATTTTAATTTAACTTTTGCCACAAATAAAATCATTACAAACAATTATGTGCAAAAATATCAATATAACTTTAAGAATTTATTTTATTGATTGTGGCCTAAAATATATTCACACATTAATATATATTTTTAGCCATGAAATTGCTCATTTGTGGCCAAAAATGGTTTCACAATTTTCAATCTCTACTAGCTTTTGCAATAGATCGGATTAATTGAGATGAAAAATAATTTAGTTAATTTTTATTTAGCTTCTACCATGGATGAAATCATTATGAAAAATTATTGGTGAAAATATGTTCATGAATTTGTAATATAATTTTAGAGACGTATTGATGTGTGTAGGAGGGTGTAATTCTCAACTATGTAGGATTAATTGTAACACCTCCAACATTTACTACTGAAAATTGTTATTTTATTTAATAGATACAATGAAAGCAAAGAAAATAAAATTTTGAATTTTGGGGATATTATCGCCACACTTAGTACCTAATCAGTTTACTCATACCATTCCGGTACCAAGTGCTAAGGCTACACAAACCATATTTAAATCAAAATAGTGCAATAAATATTTTGCAAGAATAGAATCTATCAATAGTTGTTATAAGAACAAAGATTACATTTACACCAGGAATCAAAAGGAGAAAGAGTGAAACCCTATAAATTTTCGGATAATCCTTACGCTCTTTTCTGCTATCCACTTGAATAGCAGCTACAACAAACTTGCAAAGGACACTACCCATTAAAAAGGCAGGGGCCCACGAATGGAACCCTTTAGTACTATGATATTGAGTAACCCTTTTAACCACAATGAAAGGCAGGCCCGCATACAACACATTATGTATAACAATGTATATGTATAATAGGAAATGCATACACAACATCCACATACTTAGCAACTCCATCACATATTACTATATCATAACTTTAATACAAAAACCTTTGGGCCTTAAGCCATTAATCAATCATTATTGAATCATCTCTCGGATTATATTCATGTGAGTGTTGGAACCTCATTATTATAGCTGGTGGACCAAAAATATACAGGGTAGAATGCTCCTGACCACTATTATTCGTTGGTGTATCGGTCTCTAGGGCAGAAGGCTCCTGGCCACTATTATCGCTGGTAGATCAGTCTATCCCTAACTCACATGGTGTTCCACTATAAGTGATTAATTTTTTTCATGATTTATTCACATCCAAGATTTGGTTTATTGAGTTCGAGACCCCCACTATTATAGTCGATGGGCTAGAATACATATATACATCTTCTAGGGCAAAATGCTCTAGGGCCACTATTATATCCAGTGGACCGGTAATCATATACATCTTCTAGGGGGAAAAATCGTGGGCCATTATTATATCTAGTGGACCATACTCATAATATATTCCATCTGAACCCGTCTCATTTGTCTTTCACTTTACATGATTAGTGTTTTCCCTTTTAATTAGCACAATATTTCTTTTTATTTGCCTTGAGGGGGAGATTAAGAATCCGGAGATGCAAATGTGCATCGGTTATACTGGATGATATAAAGCAGCTCAGTACCCTTCAACCATCAACCCAAGAATGCAAAGGTACCCTGGTTGTACTAGTGCATATAAGCTACACAATACCTTACCGACAAGCTCACAGACTCCATAAGTATGCATGCCCCCTTCATAGGTCTATAGATCTAGATAGAATAAGATGTGGGGCCTAGCTGAGTACTAAGGCACATCGGCAAATACCAGAATAATTGTGGGCTAAACCATGTCTTTAGGATAGTGACGCCTAAAGAGCCACCATTTCTAATCTCGAGGTCTTCCACTTTAATTATTAGTATCATAATTAAGGTGATCACAAAAAGTACAACAACCACATACTTATTCACGTTCAATTGTTTCTAATATCATTAGGTAATCCTTATTCATCCAAGATAATCTAGAAGAATTACTAAGGTCATCATCGTCTCTTCCAATTCCAACTTAGGATTCATTTCCATTTGTTCAAATTCTATATGGGTTATCATATCATAATCACATTACAGTTAGTTGACATCGAAGAATCATGGCACGCATAACCCTAACATGCCCTTAATTCACACCCAATACACAATACTATGCATGATTAATGATTAAGACACCTCTATCCTGAATATAAGAATAATACCATACCATCCTCTTTAGTTATCCATCCAACCATAGATTATACCATATTCTTATGTTACTCTCTTGTGATACCCACCGACTGATAAATTGCTCTTATCTTATTATTCAATGTTACTTATGCCTTATCAAAGAGACTCATTTAACCCCCTGACATGTTATATGCATATTGCCGCTTTACCCCCATCATCCTTACAAATTTAGTGAAATACCCCTTGTAAAATTACTAAGTCATCCCTTTTTAATTAGCCAAATTACCAAATTACCCTTCTCTATTATTATAATTACCACTTTGCCCTTTTAAATGGTTAAATTACAAATTTACCCTTCTCCATTATTATAATTGCCATTCTACCCCTCTTCATTATTATATTTACCATTTTACCTCTCTTTCTACAAATTACTAAAATACCCTTCCTTCACACCAATTTATCATTTTATCCTTCTACTTTATTAAATTATCATTTTATCCTTCTTTACAACAATTTACCAATTTACCCCTCTACTTCATTAAATTACCATTTTACACTTTCTTTGTATTAAATTATCATTTTACCCCTCTAATTTATTAAATTACCATTTTACCCTTCCTTTATGATAAATTACCAACACACCTTTGCTTTTATGTTGATTTACTACAGTACCCCTTTCCATTATATTTAATTCACCAAAATACTTTCTTATACTAAAAATTACCAAGTAATCACTTTTTGAGGTAAAATTACTAAAATACACTTCTTCCTTATCCATTTACTATTTTACCCCCTTTACTCTTATAATTTACCATATTTCCCCTTGTACTTATAAAATTACCATTTGACCCTTATTATACCACTTTTACTAAATTAACCTCACTACATAAAATATTAATATTAATGATCTATATCCATCATCTAACTTCACTAATTATTATTATTTATCATAATGCTCATTAGCACCTACACTTATTTAGGCCACGCTCTTACATAAGAAATATTACTAAAATGCCCTTATGGCTCATAATAACAATATTTATGCATCAATTGTCACAATAATATAACATATCATAGATAAGCACTTAACATTTTTTTTACTAACAAAACAACTCCTTCCTTAAGTATTATTTCTCCACATGACCCATAAATTAGCATGCTTTCCTTTTTAGCAATCAATACAAGCAACTAAATACATTATACTTAACAACAATTTTCATGCATATAACATATTAAAAATCCTAATGTGCTAGCATATGTATATCCATACATTTAAATATGGTTTAATGATTAGATTATTTTCCGAAAAAAGTACTCTAATTATAGATTCAACCTTTGATTAGCAAAATCAATACCTAAAAATAATACCCATAATTATCATATTAGAAATAGGAAAACTAAAAACCATAAAAATTTATCAAAACTTAATTAATGATGTACTTTATTTAACCATTAATATACCTTATAATTAAGTAAATATTAGAGAAAAATTAAGGCAAGACTCATGCTTCTCATGCAATATGAGCTGCATGCAAAAGAAGGGAGGAAGGGGGTTGAAGGAGGGTGTAAGAAAGGGATTTTTTTTTTCAAGTTGAGGTTTTGGGGGCTAGGAAGAGGGCAGGTAGGGGAGAGTTAGGGCAAGGGATGGGTGCAGTGGGGGTGTAAATGGTGGTCAGGGTGGGTGACTGATGGCCAAGGGCGGTGGAGGCGAAGATAGTAGGGTTACGAAGGGGACTGTAGGAGTAGAGGAGGAGGATAAGGAAGGAAAAGTGGGGGGGAGGAAAAAGAGAGGTTGTAGGGGTGGGTTTCGGCCACAAGAGGTAAAGGGGTGATAGAGGAGGTTGTAGGGAATGGATTGGTAGCTTGGGGGAGGCGAAAGTGACAAAATGGTGGTGGACAGAGAAAGAGTAGGTGGCTACTGAGAAGGGAGGAAAAGAAGAGGAGAGGAAGAAGGGACTAAAGGGGCATCAAGGGGGTGGCTTGGTGGTGCAAGGTGGTGGTAGGAGGTGGTAGGATGTGGTGCAGGCGGTTGGTAGGGTAGTAGCAATGGCAAAGCAAGATAGGGGAAGTGAATAAAGGAGAAGAAATGGGAGAAAAAGAGGTTGGGAGAGGGAGAATGAAAGGTCGAACAAGATATAATTGAGGCTAGCGAGGAGAAGAAAAAGAAGAGGGAGAAGAGGGGAGTAGGTGTGGCCATTCAAGTAGGGTGCGGAAGGGTTAGGTGGTTGTCAGGGTTTCGGGGCGAAGGAAAGGGAAAAAGAGAAAGAAGAAGGCATGCATGTTTGGGGGTATGGGTTGGTTTGGTCCAAAAAGGGGATGAAAAGGATAGGGGGAGAGAGAGAGGAAGAGATGGCAACATTATAGGCAGGTAGGTGGTGGCAGGGAGGAGATGCAGGGGCTGGTAGGGCTTGCTTGGGTGGTCTGGAATGGAGGAAGAAGAAGAAGAAGAAGAAGAAGAAGAAGAAGAAGAAGCAAGGAAAGGAGAAGAAGGAGAAAGAAAAGAAAAAAAGAAAAAAAGGAAAAGGAAAAATGGAGAGAAAATAGATAAAATAATTTATGAAATAATATAATGTAATATTTTTTTATAGATAGTTAATTTTAATAGTTTAATTTAATATAATTTAATATATTGGTTTAAAAAGGATAATTTTAGTAAAATATTAGTTTAGAAAATTGTTTAAATAAAATGAGTGTGATAAAATGTAACAGCTCCAAAATTCACTACTGAAAAATTTCATTAATTAAAAGGAAATTAGCGGAAACAAATTAATAAACCGTGAATTTTGGGAGTATTACCGCCACACTTAGTACCAGACTGGTTCACTCATACCGTTCCAGTACTAAGTGCTAAGGCTAAAGGAAAATGAAATACAATTTGCAAGAATTTCAACATACTTAAATCAGAGTAGCGTATCAAACGTTTACAAGGATAAAATCCACTTATGGTGGTTATAGTATCAATATATACATTTAAAACCAGAAATTTCAAAGAGAGAAAGAAAAACCCTAGTAGTTCCGGATGAGACCTTACTCTCTTTCCCGTTGCCCACTTGAGTAACACCTGAAAAGACCTGCAAGGGACACTGCCCATTGAATAGGCAGGGGCCCCACGAATGGAACCCTTTAGTACTACGGTACTGAGTAACCCTTTAAAGTCCCACTTAAAAGTAGGCCCGCAATGCAACACATGAAACAAGCTACATACATATATAAAATTCACATAATTAACATTCACATATCATATCAATATATCGTTACGAACAATCGGTACTTACGGTCTTAAGCCATGTCATAATGCAAACTCAAAACAATCAGGCCTTAAGCCATTGTTCCACTATAAGTGATTTGTACTTTCCCATAATTTTATTCACATACATAACTGGTTTTATTGAGCTCGGGACCCCCACTATTATTGTCGGTGAACCAGAATATATATGTATATCATCATCCAGGGCACAATGCTCCTGGCCACTATTATAACCGGTGGACCGGGATATATAAAGAATCATCATCCAGGGCACAATGCTCCTGGCCACTATTATAACCGGTGGACCAGGATATATAAAGAATCATCATCCAGGGCACAACACTCCTGGCCACTATTATAACCGGTGGACCGGTACTCAATATCATAATCATCTGGGCCCGGCTCATTAATATTCCACTTTCAATAATAGTATCTTTCCTTTCTTTAATCAATACATCAATCATATTTATTTGCCTCGAACGGGGGATCAATAACCCGGGACACAAAGGTACACCAGTCGTACCGGTGCATATCAACTACTCAATACCCTTCAACCACAAACCTAAGGACACAAAGGTACCCTGGTCGTACTGGTGCATAAAGCTAACTCAGTACCCTACCGACAAGGACACCTAATCCATAAGTATGCATACCCCCTAACTAGGTCCGTAGAGCTAGAAAGAGTAAGATATAGGGCCTGGCTGGGGCACAAAGGCACACCAGCAAATACCAGAATAATCGTGGACTAAACCACGTCCTTAGGGTAGCGACTCCTAAGGAGTCACCATTCCCCATCTCGAAGTCTTTCCCTTTAAGTATTAGTGTCTTAATTAAAGGTGATCACAAAGGCACGACCATCAGATACTTATTTACTTTCAACCGTTCTGATATCATTAGTCGTTTCTTATTCAGATGGTTATCTAGGCTATCACGGAGAAACCATTAAGGCCATACTAATTATCAGATACTCTTAATTGGCTAATTAGCCTTATTTAAATCATAATATAACATTCCACAATCACAACAACAAGTTAGGTACAAATTACTTATTTACCCCTTGCTCATGTAATTGCTAAGTCATCCCTTCCTTACTTGACAAATTATCATATTGCCCCTTTATGTTGCATAATTACCAAATTACCCTTTATCGCTATCATGATTACCAATTTGCCCCTTTAGTGGGTTAAATAATCATCACTTTACCCTTTAATCGGCTAACTTACCAAATTGCCCCTTAAGTTTGAAAAATTACCAACTTGCCCTTCTCCTTTATCATAATTACCATTTTACACCTCAATTATTATAATTGCCATTTTACCTTTTCCAATTATTATAAATACCCTTTTAACCTTATTCATAATTACGATTATTAATTTACCCTTCTCCATTCTTATAATTACTATATTACCCTTCTCCATTATTTAAAATTACCGTAATGCCCTTTAGTTAGTTAATTTACCTAATTACCCTTCTCTAGTATCATGCATTCATACTTATCCAATTACCCATCTATAATCATAATTTAATTACTAAATTATCTTTAGTCGTTGTCATAATTACCAAGTTACCCCTTACTCCCAAATTACCATATTATCCTTTTATTTACAAAATTACCACCATACCCTTCTTACTTATAAAATTACCATAACACTCATTTTACTTTATAAATTACTATTTTACCCTTTTTCATCCAAAATTACCCTCTTTATCCTTCCTTACATAATTACCATTTTGCCCTTCTTTTCCAAATTACCATATTACCCTTTACTCCCAAAATTACCATAATACCCCTTAGTTATAAAATTACCATATTGCCATATGAAATTATGATTTTGCCCCTCTTCCTCCAAAATTACCATAATGCCCCTTTACTTGAAAGTTACCATCCTTTCCTTTTTCTCATAAAATTACAATAATACCCTTAACTTATATAATTACCACAATACCCCTTTTTACTTGTAAAATTACCATGTTGCCCTTTTCCTCCAAGATTGCCCTAAAACCCTTCTTTCTCACAACTTACAAATTTTATCCTTTCACTTATAAAATTATCATTTCACCCATTTCCTTTGAAATTACCAAAATACCATTTTGCTCACAAAATTACCAAAATGCCCCTTTCACTTATAAAATCTCCACTTAACCCTTTGTTGCACCACTTTTACGAATTTACCACCACTACATAAAATACCACTATTTGCACTCCATTCTTATCATTCAACTCCCCCAACTTGTCATTATTCAACACGATACTCAACTACATATATTAGATCACATACTTCATATCACTAAAATATCCTTAGACAATAATATTACACATGCATTAGCAACATATTACATCATAGGCAAGCATTTAGTATTTCCATCAATAATCAACTCCTTCCTTAATTATCATACCTACACATGGCAAAAAGACTATCATGCTTTTCCCTTTTTTGCATCAAACAATATAACAACCATCTACACAACATGCTAGGCCTCACATATCCCGCATAAAATCATAATAACAACTCTAATGTGCTAGCATAAGTTTTCCATGCATTTAAGGGAGGTTTAATGATTACCTCGATCCCGCAAAGTACCAAATCTTACCGGTATCCCGGTTAAAGATTTAAGCTTAATTAACAATTCAACACCTAAAAATAAAATCCATCATTATTATGTTAGAAATAAGAATCCAAGCATAAAACTTTATTAAAATTTAATTAATAAAACACTTAACTTAAAATACTATTATATATTAAGAATTTTGCATTAAAATACTAGATTATGCAGCAGCTCATGCAGCATGAGCTGCATGCAAAATACAAAGGGGAGTCTCGAAGAGGGGGTTAAGGGAGGCAAGATTTGTTATTTTCGGGTTAGGGTCTTTAGGCTAGAAAAGAGGGTAGGTGGGGGAGGTTTCAAGGTAAGGGAATGGTGCAGGAGTGAAGAGGGGGTGTTGGTGGTGGCTAAGGATGGTTTCTCAGCGGCAGAAGGCGGCGGAGACGGCGGCGGCAAGGCGGCGAAGATGGTTGGCGATAAGGGGAAAAATGGGGAGAAAAGAAAGAAGGGGTGAAGAAGGGAGGAAGTGTAGGGCTCAAGGGGGTGGCGTGGGGTGCAAGGCAGTAGGGGGTGGTGGCAGGAGTCGGCCCAGGGGTTGGGTGCGGCGGTCGGAGCGGCGGAGGGCGGCGGCGTGGAGAGGAAACAGAAAAAAAATGGAAAGAAGGAAGGAGAAAGGAGGGAGCTCGGGGGAAGGAAGATGGCTCGGAAATGGGGCAGGAAAATGGACGATGGGGAGAAGAAAAAGAAGAGGAAGGGTAAGGGGATAGATGGCAGTGCATAGGGTGGCAGGGAGGCGGTAGGGTGGTAGGGAGAGGGTGGCGACGGGGAGGAGGGAATTGCAGACATGGATAGGGTGCAGGGGTAGCTTGGCTCGAAATAGGGGAGAAGAGGGCAGGGTAGAGAGAGGGAGTAGCAGGGGGCAGGTGCGGTGGCAGGCGGCGGCAGTCGCAGGTGGTTGGGCTGCTGTCGACGCCTGGGGAGAAGAAGAAAGAAGAAAGGAAGGCTGTGGCGGCCGGTCTGGGGAAGGGAAAGAAAATAGGCTGACCGGTCCAGGGTGAAAGAAAAAAAAGGGGAGTCAGCCGGGTCAAGCATGCGCGAGAGATGGAGGAAGAGAGGGGGAGCTGGGCCGAGGCCCATCGCGCGGGGGAGAAGGGCTGGCCTGGGTGCGGCGGCCCGAGGAAAAAAAAGGAAAAAGAAAAGCAAGAAAGAGGAAAAAAGGAAAAAGGGAAAAAAGGGAAATGAGAAAATAGGAAAACTAAAATAAATTAATTTATAAAATCATAAATGTAATATTCTTGATAAATTATTTAATTTAATAATTTAATTCATTATAATCTAATATATTAATTTAAAAAAAGGATAAGGTTAGTAAAATATTAGTTTGAAAAATAATTTAAACAAAAGTATCATGATAAAATAACAAAATATCTCTTTTAAATTTACTAAATATTCACATCCAAATTTATGTACTCAAAATCCATAAATTAATTAAGTTAGATAATTTGAAAAGCTAATTTATTTCAAATAAAAACTATTTATTAAATTATTGGTTTTCTAAAATTTTGGGGGATTACATAAAATAACAAAATATTTATTTTGATTTATTAAATATTCATATCCCATTTTATATACTCAAAAACCCATATAAATATTAAATTAAATAAATTAAAAAGCTAATTTATCCCAAATAAAATTTATTTATTAAATTATATGTTTTTAAAATTTCGGGGTATTACATTAATGCTCCAATTGGGTTTAGATATTAGGGTAAAGCCTCATTGATGATGAATTAGGAAATAAAAGATTCAAATGTGATGGAATAAGGATGGGAATAGTTTGAATATGGAGGAGGAATGATGATGATGACTTGGTGATGGTGATTTAATGATGATGATGGTTCAAATGTTGTTTGCTAATCAGCATATGCATTCGATGATGGTATGCTGCTAAAGTTAAGCTTTGAAGGTTAGGGTTTATATGAAGGTTGGAGTCATGGTTTAGGGTTAGGGTTAGGTTTTGGTTCAAAAAGAATGAATAAGGTTGTGTTTGTTTTGTGTAGGAAGGTTAGGGTTTTGAATGGAAGGTTTAGGGTTTTGGTTGTGTATACCAAATTAAGACTTTGTTTAACCATGAATTAGAGTAGGATTTTGATGGTAATTATGGTAGAAAAATATGGATTAAGGAGATTAGAAAGGACATGGATTAATCTCTAATTCACACAAACGAATAGATTAAAAGTTTCAAGCTAAATCATTCACATTAATTCGATTTGCTTGAGTTTGAACTCACACATAATTGACTTATTTTCAACTTTAATGTTGATCTTCAAATTCAATTAAATTATCAATTATCTCATACTTGACATTCATAACTACTTTTAACCTTTCTACAACTAGCTAACAACATAATTCATAAGATTCCAAGTTAAAAGATATTATGCTACCTTTATGCTAATTTTATTATCCAACTTTACTACTTAATTAATAAATTAGCTAAATTACTAATAATTCTTGAAAATTATGCAAATAATTTCTTCATGCAAGTGGTCACTCCTTCCATACATGCCACGCACATGCATATAGACACTTAGTTGCTATTTTGTTACATTTCTAGCAACGTAACCATCCACTAGTCTTCAAATTTTTGGGAGATCCTTTTCAAATGAAGAATAACTGGTTCTATAATTATGAAATCCAATTATTGAGTGTTTGCTTCTACATCACGTATTCTATTAGTTGTGGCCAAAAAAATATTCACACATTAATATATATTATTAGCCATGAAAAAATTATTACGAAAAATCTAATTTGGACTAAAAAACATTAGTGGTAGTTTTCGGTAGTAATAAATGAAATATATATTTCATTCGGATTTCTCTTTTAGTTGAACATATATGTATTATCTAATCATATTCTTGACTAGGGAAAACAAACCACCTCTGCACACATTTAGTCTACTGATTTTGCTTCGACGACGATGCTAATATTTGAGCTGATGCGACAAATACCGGAGTTCTATGGCGCTTCAGATGATAAGCATTGTTTTTTGAAAACCTAAGACAGGAAATGTTTTCCAATTAGCAGGAGGGGTAAGATCGACAATTAGATGGTTTTATCTACTACAATCAATGGTCAGGTAAATTTAAGGACAATTAACGATGATAATTGGCGACTAAGGTATGATTTCTTCCCATTCTTTATAGTTTGTCTAATTTGTAAGCCTAATTTTAAAATTAGACAGCGTTATGTGATTCATTCTTAACATAGGTTCTTTTGCCATGCTTTCTTCATGGAATTATCATTTTTGTCTTTATTTTTCAATTAACTAGGTGAAAAGAAAGAAGACGCAACAAAAAAATGTATCTTCAGTTTTACATTAATGAGAATGGTGATAAAGTTTACACGACTAAGGTTTGTGTTCATATTAGAGCAAAATTTTGATATTTAGATAACTAAATCTCTAAAGCCTTTTTTTATTTATGGATTTTTTTTGTCAAGAAGAGGTTTAGTTGAATCCCTTCTGGTACTTCATATCTGTGTTATCTAAATACTTAACACGGATATGGAACAAAGTGTGTTCTTCTTGTTGGTGATTATGCTTTGATTAATCGTTAATTATTTATATGGTTTTTCTAAGATTAGTTGTGAGTTTGTGACCCTAACGTGGATTCCTTGATAAATTTGCTTCCTTGTTTTGGCGTTTATATTGACTTTGATTAATGTCATATTAGGGACATATGACTCTCTATATCTTATTTAGTGTCAAGCTATGAGTTATGCGCCTTCTCTGATAGGTCTACTGAGTAAATTTTGATGTGAAATTATGGTATTTCTTTCAATATTGATAGTGGCATGGCTAACTTTATTTTTACCTGAACTAATTAAATTGCATTAAGTTGAAACTAGGTAATCTGTGTTTATGCAGAAGGAAACTCTTCATGATCTTGCCACATTTATTAGCTATCCCTATTTTGATCTAATTCATAGCTATAGCATTTAGGTCAATGCTATATCAGTCACATTTCTGTGAAATGTTACTAATACCCATAATAATATAAATATGTAATCCAGGTTTGAAACTAATATGGATATTTATACTATATGTAAGACTTGTTGGAATCTTATTCCGATTTTATTTATTTTTTTAGCTGTGAATTGTGATGGCACCAAACAGTTTTATTTCATCTTAAATTTCTATTTTTAAGTGGTTACATAACTTTTCACATTTTGATGTTAGCTTGAAATGGTGCTTGATAATTGGTATCAAGTTTTTTTCATTGTATCCAATGGTATTTTCACTAGGCTTTTGAATATGTGTTCATGTAACAATTGTGGTATGCTTACTAGTTGCTTACAAATGTATAGTTTGTGTGCTTGTTAGTATGCATGAGCTTCATGTCACGATAAAGTTGTGCTAAACTAACTCTTTGGATGATGATCAAGCTCAATACCCTGAATAGGTTCTAATGTATGTCCATGCTCCACCTTAATGCTAAATTTACTACCATTATCACTACTCCCAGGTACAGCGTAATGATTAATCTAGTTAAACTTACTCAGTTGTCATATATAGAGTTAGAAAATGCGGCACAAAACATATTATCACGTCCCTTCCTTTCTCTTTGTGCATCTCGTTCGACACATATATTGAAGTCTAATAAGGTCGGAAAAGTTGGTATAAACTAAAAGTCAAAGGTAAGTTAAAGTTCATTTTGACCCTTTGCCTACTTGTTTTGTAAATGAACTATTATAGCACTTGATTTTCTTCTTTGGCGTTTCTCACGTAAAAACTGAAAAATCAATAGTAATTTATTATCATATTTCCTTAGTGTTTACCAGTCATATATACATGACATCCTGGGCTACATACTTCCTATTAAGTAAATTCTATAGAAATATGACTCCCTCGATAAGTCAATATGCATTCTAAACAAGGGATATGTATTTAGGACTTAGAAAAAGCATATATTTGATTGACAACATGCCGATTGATCATTATCTCTATTTGGTGCATGCATATATGCGTGTTTATGTGTTTGTTTTATTCCTTGGTTTCTTTTTAATGTCCTTTACCCATAAATAATTAGAGGCATCAAGACTATATGTGAAACTTTGAATTGATTAATGGGAACTAACTGTCATTCTGTTTATTTAACTAACATAAGTTTGATGCTTCTATGCAAAATCCAAATATAGAGTGTTTTTTTATGGAATTACTTATTATATACTTTATGTACATACCATAGAACCTTTTATTACTTTCTTTATATAGTTCACCATTACATTTTCTAATCTAGGTTCACTGGTATTAAGAGTATAGAGTTCGGAAGCTAAGTCTGCTTTCATATATACCATAGAACCTTTTATTACTTTCAAAACCCCCTTTTCAGCCTTAATGTGCTACCCTTCCTTATCTAATGAACACAAAGATATTAAATTCCTTTTTGGATCAGGTACATGTCTCACTTTTTAAAGTACAAAATCATTACTGGTGCATAGATGAATGAGGACAGTACCACTTAACAACCTTTTGATGCTCCCTCCCTAGTTCTACCATGAGAATACTCACCACACTAATAACAAGCATTATGTTTGGATTGCTTAGAGAAAAAATATACAGAAATTATCACGTATAGCATAATCCATGAACATTCACTACAGATCAACATACAAAATCACTCCATATGAGTGAAGAAGTAGAAAAACACCAAGGCTTGATATAATACAAGCATTCAACATGCACTAGTATTGATAAAAAAATAACATGATTACTAATAGAGAACTGATTTGCAATTGCTCAACTGCATAATCCCACATATTATTTGCACAAGACTAAAACCCAATATAATACTTGTAGAAGCATGATATGTTGTAGAGAACACAAATCAACTTAAAACATATTACAAGACAGTTTCTCCTAACATATATATATAAATGAAGGCTCAATTTTCACATACTGCTCTACCACATTTGGGGAATTACAATGCAAGTTAAATCAATTCCTAACACATCCCACATTTTGTATCTACCCCAACACCATTGAAGACTTACAACCAATTGGTAATGTGTCATTAAGCACTACAAATTAGATCCTTATTATTATTATTATTATTATTATTTACCATAATATAAGCAAGTAGTACCAAGTGAATAAGAGTTGATCCCACAAAGAGAGTGTATTTATAAATTCTAAAGTGATGTTTTATTGGTCATCTATAAAAATATATTATAATACCTCCAAAAATCATAGTTGAAATTTTTTTATTTAATTAAAACAAACATGAGCACGAGAGTGCTACCGCCGTGATCAGAACAAGCCTAGCCTCTAGCCAGCCTCGTACCAACCACAAGGCTAAGAAATAATTTTCACAAATCATTAAACTAATTAAGACTCGGAACTGTACAAATATAAAATATTCATAATAAAGAGAAGTCAGAGTGCGAAATTAAAGCATAAATACAGAATAAAAAATGGATACATAGTCAACCCCCGAGGGGAAAGAGTGATACAATAGTAAAGTAAAATTAGAAAATGTAGAGATTTCGGTTGGCACACACTCTCGGTCCTAAGCAAAGTCCAACAATCATCATACCA
Source organism: Tamarix austromongolica (assembly GCA_039764185.1). NCBI lineage: Eukaryota > Viridiplantae > Streptophyta > Magnoliopsida > Caryophyllales > Tamaricaceae > Tamarix > Tamarix austromongolica. Next base: position 8,642,129 of record CM077810.1, read on the forward strand.
CCCTGCCTAATGCATCCAATGTATCATAAGCATCGAACAAAGTACCCCCACCCCCTACTATAATAGTTAGTGGACCGAAAGTAATCCACAAGGCGGAATACACCTAACCACTATAATAGCCGGTGGATCGGATATCACTCCAGAGTGCAAGATGCACTTGCCCACTATTATAGTCGGTGGATAGGAAAATTTTCCTCCATGAGCCCAGCTTGATAATCTTTCACTTTAAGTGTTTAGTGTTTTATTCATATCTTATTCCACACATACCACAGACTAGATATGCATGACCCACTAGACTTCCCATGCTCACCCTTTTATTTTCAGTTCTCTTGAAAACCCTATCTCATATCATAAGACCTTTAAACAACCTATGATCCTGAGACTTCATCCCTATCTTTTCCTACTCACTATGAGAACCCAAAACTCTTCTACACTTGGTTCAAGGCTCACTCTCCATAACTCTAGCTCGACTCCTCTTTGCTCTCTAGGGGTTTCCCTCTAAAACCCTAATTTGGCCTATGTGGCCTCACTCCCTTGATCCTACACAACCCATACTCTTCTTTGCTACCAAAACCATAAATTCCCTTGAACCACACCCAAAATCACAACCTCACTACCCAACTCCCACACGTGATCATAAAAACCCTAGTTTGCTCCTTAAAACCCTAGTACTTCACCTTTCTTTTATGTCACCCCCTCAACACCCAAACACCTATTCTCAATTGGCTCACCTTTACTCTATATGGCACCCCTTTCATTCTTTATTCTCCATTCTAACCATTTCCATTAGTTTTTCCTTCCTTGCACACTTCTCTCACTTAGGGTTTCCTCCCAAAACCCTAGTCAAGTACCCTCTGTATCCTTACACCAACCCATGCATTATTTTTCACATATGGACTCCAATCATCCTAACAATTATTCCCTTACCTTACTTAGCTTTCAAGTTAAAATTTTCCATATAAAGGTTATCTCTATGCAAAGGCCAACCATCCCATACAACCCTACACTCCCCTTACATGTTTTGGTCTATTGCCTTAATTTGTTCACATTATTCCTCCTTTTATTCACCCAAGGTCATAAGATATTTAGGTTATCCTTACCAACCTCTAGTTAACTCACTTTTCTCACTCTTTTTAATTTCTCTCACAACCACATCACACTATTTAAGGTTTCCTATCATGCATGTCATGAAGAAAAATATTACAGAAGAACATTCTAAGTACAAGTAACAATACCATATTACAGATGCCATAAAACACATGCAACTTACCTTAGCTCCATGCTTAGCAAGATGCGCTACAAGAGCATAATCCATAATATATAAGGTACCCACATATAATCAATACACATAACACATATTAGGCCTTAACCATATCCTCACCTAAAATGACACTGGGCTTAGAGCATGATCCTACGCCTCCTTAGGGGTCGGACTTGGTTCACCTATAAAAGGAACAATACTAAGGTTAACTTCCCTCTTATTAACATTTTTCATTATTTTTTACTCACCTCTATTATAACCTAGTATTAGGGATAATAATAGTTATAGTAGCTTTAGTAGTAAAAATAAGGATACCACCCTTAAAATGGTTAATCATGCTATTATTAGCCAAAATAGGGTTAGTTAGTTATATATTTGTGAATGAAAAGATATTATTAACAATATTAGCAATAATAATGATAATAACTTTAATAATAATAATGATGATGATGATGATGATGATGATGATGATGATGATGATGATGATGATGATGATGATGATGATGATGATAATGATAATAAGAATAATAGCAGCAGCAACAACAATAGTAGTAGTAGTAATGATGAATAATGATAATAATAATAATAATAAGTATTATTATTATTATAATGATGATGATAATAATAAAAATATTATAATAATAAATACACTAAATAAATTATACTTAATGGCTATGAAGGGTTAGGGCATAACCTAGTAAGGGTAGCAGTTAGGCGACGACGGCGGCGGTGGAAGTGGTGATTTGGAGAAGATGGGTCTTTGGGGATGGAAGAGAGAGGGTGAGATGGTGGTTATTGTGGTTGTAGACTCTCAAGATGGAGAGGGTTGGAGTGGTGGTAGTGGCATAGCAAGGGTGGTGACGTAGGTGGTGGTGGTTGTGGTGGCCAAGGGTGGTGGAGAAGGAGGGAGGATGAAGGAGAGGGAGAAAGGGTGAAATAAGGGAAGGGGTAGGTATAGTAGCCAACTTTTCACAATTGGGGTAGCTTGTGTAGTGGGATCCAGGGATGGTTAGTGGCTTGGTCCAATCAAGGGTAATGTAGGGAAGGGATTGTGTGGTGCTTCGAGTAGCAGCCGGGGCATCATCTGAAGTGGCGGCGGCAAAATACGTAGGTAATTTTGGGTGGAGCAAATGAGGTCAAATAAAGGGGTCGGTTTGGGGTATTTATAGTCTAATGGAGGGGGATAAGTTAAAGGGGAAAGAGGATAAGGGGCCAGGTGTGGCAGGGGTAGAGAAAGGGAAAAGGGGAAGGGGCATGCACATAAAGAGGTACTGGGCAGGTTGGGGCTTAAAAGGGAAAGGAAAAAGACAAGGGAGAGAGAGGGGAAGATTTGGCTGGTAGTACGGTGGCAGGAGGGAGGATAGTGGCAGAATTGCAGGCCAACCTACATTATAAGGGAGGGAGAAGGGAGGAAGAAAAAAAAAGGCTGGCGGGGGGGAAAAGAAAATAAAGGAAAGGAGGGGGAGAACCAAGCGAGCGAAGGAGGAAGAAAAAAAAAGAGAACCAGGCTAGCCAATACAGGGAGAGAAGAGTGGGAGGGGGAAGTTGGGTTGGGTGTGGCCTAATCCAAGGACAAAGGGGAGAAAAAGAAGAAGGAGGAAGGAGAAAAGAAGGAAGAAAAAGGAAAAAGGAGGGAAAAGGGAAAAAGAAAAAGAAAAATTAGGTCGGTTGGGGTGTTTCGGATATTTTGGTATTTGTAAATACTTAAAAATTATAAAAATTAGAAAAATAATAATTAAATTCCTTTTTATAGTAATTTAGGATAGTTTGGGGTACATTTTTCTCAATTCTATTTTAATTAACAAAATACCCTAATCTTTCCTCATTAAATTCTTCATTATTTTCCTCCTTTTTTTATTAATTACTCCCATTATTTTATTAAAATAATATATTTAATTAATTTTACTATTAACTTTCTATTTTATCATAATTTCCTAAATTAGGATTTTGGGGTATTGCGCATATGCTTCAACCAATAAATAAGAAAAATAGATAATACCTTAGATATAATTTTTAACTAATTTTACTATTTTAATTGAATTTTAGAGTCCCAAATTCACCACTAAAATTCATCCTAAAAAAATCATTGAAACCACATGCGAACATGTGAATGTTGATCTCTAAACGATCTCAAACTCAACCCTAACTTAGCCTTATATATCTCTGAGATTTTATACTAACTTATGCCTAACTTCAGCCTGCGTATCATGCAAAAAAAAAAATTGACATAACACTCTGAAAAGTCAGACCTAAAATTATTGCTGTAGAATTCAATCCATACCTTGAAGAATATCACCTCCAAAATGCTTAAAAACCTCTTTGAACTCATGCCACTTGATTCCTCGCTTAGTAATTGAATTTCTTAGTGTATTACAGATCTATAATTATGTTTTTAAGTGGAAAATAAATTATTTTTAGGTTTAGAAACTTAGACCTACATATTCGCCATAAAATTATTCAAAAACTTGATTAAACCACCCTAAAAATGCTTCAAAACCTATCTAAACTTGTGCCACTTGATCCCACTTTTAATATATCAAATTACCAATGGTAAAAAAGGTCTTTAAGTGTGGTAATAAGGGGAAAAATATTAGAGATATAGTTATGAAATCTAGTATAAAATGTCAGAATTAAACATGAAGAAACCCCCTCTATGGTGCATAAAAATTTAGCTAACTAAATTCTCTAGTTGTTATATTGCATTTTCATCAAATTTCAAGTGTTTGAGTATTTTTTCAATGAGCTAAATGAATAAAATTAGATCTATATTTAGGTTCCATAGAGATAGAAATGAAAATCAATTTTTAGCATGTAAACATCAAATTAGCTTGTTTTAGGTAAGCATACTTCAATGTGCCAATATATAATTAACTTCCCTCTCTATCCAAGTCATTTATGGTCTTAAAAACATGTTATTAACTAAGGAAATCATAAAATCTATATATCTGGAATCAGATCGGAGAAACAACACTCATCACAAATTTATAAATCATACTCAATTCAAATAAACACATTCAACAACTCAAATTGACCTAAATCTTCCAAACTTTGTTTCATTAATTTTTGGGCACATAATTAGTAAGAATATAACTCTAATCATAAAAAAAAATCAGATTAGTTGCACAATCTACAACTATATGGTCAACTATAAATGAATGCATTTTCTAGCTCTATATTATAATTCAAGAGTGATTTAACAAGTTTTTTTAAGTTAGGTTGCCACCGTAAATTCCTTCATTCATAACTCAAATTATGGTAGCTTATTCCTAAACATAGTCTTATAAAACTTGGACCAAACACAGAGAAAAAAAGGATGGGTAAAAACTGTAGCTAAGGAGGTAAAGTTTATGACATAAATAAACTCTATTTTTTTTTCTTTCTTTTGCTTAGTACCTACATAATTCCAACAAATAAACTTGATTTTTCCATTTCAATTCAGTAAATCACATCAAAATATTTTTTGGACATTAGCAAATGCTACTCAATTATCATACAAATATTAAATTTTATAGGAATGTAGATAACAGTTCTTGGATTATGATCTAAGGACAAATTTAAATGAGAGCTTTGTTTTAGCTTTTAATTCAGACTTGGTTGGTGGTGGAATTAAGTATACTTCTAACTATGCTAAACTAACCACACAATAAACTAATTTAAATTTTTATAGTTGAGCAAGAAATTGGAATTAAGCACATGAGTTCAAATATCAGTTTAGTTATCTCGCCACCAAAATTAATTTAGTAGGTTAATAGTAGAGAATCTACCAGCAGCCTTCTCCCTATTCTCCTTTGCTAGTTAGAATCAAACCAGTTTGATTCTAAACTTATGACTAGATAATTTCTAGGAGAACATCATTAACCCTATGAAAATTTATTCAAGGCGTTAATAATAGAACTTTCCTCGATTATGTAATGCTCTAATTTAAACCTTGGCGTGCGACCCATTAAGTTTAAATTAGTTGTTGCTAGATCCGTCAATTCAATAGAAATTACGGACTAAAGAGTCAATGACAACAACAAATTCACAATTGAACAAAGCAAGATGTCTCTAGCTTTATACATATATATATGAATCATAAATCATTCATCTTAAGCAAAACATAATTACTGAAACTAAATGGAGGGTGAAGTATATAGTTGAAATAATCACCTAAAATCATCTAAATTAAGAAATACTAAATTGAAATCTAAATAATTAAAAGTCAATTGAACTTAGCAAACTAGATATGAAAAGATATAGGAGTCAGAGAAACTTATTCAATTTCTATCCAGATTTATAAACTCGATAACCATTGCTACCCAATACATCAAGCTCCAAATTATTCCTTCAATGGTCTCGATCTAGCTTGACTCGAATGGCTTGTATCCCACTTTCATCTCATACACCTTCTAGCCCCAAGCCCTTCATTCAATTGCTCTCATTTTGGAACAAAATTGGTTTCTTCCACTAGTTTCTATCACTATTTTTTAGTCGTACCCTTCTAATTTATATGGATGAAAGAGAGATATGCTTCCAATTGATTCGGTGATCTTTTCGCCCAGGCAACTGAATTGGTGTTATTTTAGATTAGTTTATCACAGATCCTAATCTCAAATTTGTCATTCTATAAAAGGAATTCTAAATATGTTTGGTTGTTGATGTGTTGGACAAATTAGTTGGAAGGAAAGTATCAGCTTCTTTATCTTGTATATGAGAATTTGGTGACTTATTTGATGGCCCGCTTCCTTTTTCTTTCTTTCTTTTTTTTTTGCTTTGAGTACCTAAAAGATAATAATAGATGCCAATTAGGTCCATTTACTAATAAAATTTTAAATTGATGAATTTAGGTCTAAAATAGTAAAGTATTATAAAGTAGCTCATATTTACTAATAAAAATTAGCTAAAAAGACTGACTTAGAGAAATGAAATATGGTATATCGTGCACTAATCACCAACCCCTATTCAAGCTCAATGTATTTGCTTAATAAGGCTCAAAATGGCTCACAATCAACCATATAATTCAAATCACAAGGTACATCAGTAGCAATCCCATGCCAGCAATTTTGTGCACTTTTTTTGGCACAAAATAAGATGACATATATTATGGTCTAATCAACGACAAAGAAACAGCCATAATTAGGCTCATAAGCCATGCTTTTAAAGGCAAATAGGGGTTAATTTGTGCAACAATATTCAAGGACTATGAAACCATTTTTTTTTATAAGATTTGAGATGCTTTTGGCATAAAAATAAAGGGGACAACAGCAGCCTATAACAAATAAAGTGAGTGGCAGCATTAAATAATATATGATTATGTGACTATGTGAAATATTTTCAAGTTTTGTGGTCTAACTCTACCATTTCATACATATGATAAGTGTAAATATATAGAATAATAGAAACATACATAAAATCAAGCAAGATGAAGTCCATTCCTTAGGACCATTAGAACAAGTTTTCTTATTGTATATATAGTAAGATTAATTCAAGTGTGATGAATATTGGTATTATAATATAAAATAATTTTAAAATTATAATAATGATGATGTTTTTTAATTTTTAGCATTCTTATTGGCTTTTCTTATCGAAGAAGGCGAGCTGGATATATCTATTTTGATAACTACATGTATTATTCGTTTACTCCTTTTGTGTCATTCATATAATGACTCTAAAATTTTTCAATTTGGTTCTATACTAGTTGAAGAGTTGTAATTGATGCTATTATTGGATATATAATCTCATTGAATATTATAGTTTCTATATGAGTATTAGTCATGCTTAAAATTTTACCAAAACTTATTACTAAAATTGGTAGGTAAAAATGATAAATAGAATATAAGTATTAAACTAATAGTAGTAGGTAATTAAAATCGGATAAAGGATAGAGAATAAAGTGAGTGGTTTGATATTTCATATATTTTTGTATAGTTTACATGAATAAAGTAAGAGAGGACATCATTTAAATTATAACTAATTTTTTTAATTGACATTCTACATATCTTCCAAATTGTTTAAATTTCTATGGAAATACAAATTAAGTTATTCAGATGGATAAAGAATGGATGAAATTGAATCGAGCATCACCTCAATATTTGAAAGTAATTGATCATTTTCTAGATTTTAATTTTAGTATGTCACATTCAGATGAACAATTGGGCATTAAAATAATGATCAGTTTTCCATGTAATAAGTGGGCAAATGTGTATTTGAAAAATAGAACTGAAGTTTGATTTTATTTGTTAAAGAATGGAATTCTACAAAGTTATTTTGTGTGGGATAACTATGGTGAGGTGTTGAATGTATCTTCATCTAAACATGAGACTTCTATTGATCATAATGACATGCTAGAGATGTTAGAAGTTGGTTATGGTGTGACTAGAATGGCTTTTTTAATGAATGATAGTAGAAATGAGCATAACTTCACCTCAAAAGAAGCTAATGCGGAAGTAGATCGATTCTATCTCCTTTTAAAGGAGTATAAAGATAAATTGACTTTAGATAGCTCAAGAGTTTCAAAAGTAGGGTAACTTATGAAGTTTCTACACCTTTAATGTATGAACCATGAGAGTGATACCTCATTTAGTGAAATTTTAAAGCTTTAAAATAGGACATTAGGTTGTAACCTTCCCAATTCCTATGATGAGTGTAGTAGGATCATACATGATTTAGGCCCGGATTGTATAGAAATTCAAGAATGTCCAAATGATTACATCATTTATTAGCATAAAAATGTTATTGCACAAGAATATCCACAATGCCATACCTCAAGGTGGAATATGGATGAAAAAAGGGTTCCCTATAAAATTTTATGATATTTTCCTATAAAACATAGATTGTAAAAGTTATTTAAGGTAGCCGTGACGACAAAGTATATGCATTGGCATAAAGAAAAGAGGGTTGATGATGGGATAATGAGACACTCGGCGGACTCTCAATCATAGAAGTATTTTGATGAAGAGTTTCCATTATTTGTAGAAGATCGTCATCGTGTGAGACTTGGCTTAGCTACAGATGGTTTCCAACCATTTAATAATTTTAGGGGATCATTTCATAGAATTTGGCTAGTTAATTTGGTTCCATATAATTTACCTCCATGGATGTGTATGAAATCTCCTTATCTTATGTTATCTTTGTTGATTGATAGTTCTAATTCATGGGAATAGATCTCAATGTCTGTTTGCAACCCTTTGTTGAAGAGTTGAAAGAATTATGGGAAGTTGGTTCTAACACGTATGATGCTTATGCTAAACAAAATGTTGTTATGCAAGTATCGGTGCTATGGACTATTAGCAATTTTCCAACTTATGAAGACTTGTCTAGTTAGAGTACTAGTGGATTGCTCGCTTATCCATGTTATCACAAGGAACCTGTATCGCGTTCAATAATAGATAAGATCTATAACATGAGGCATATATGTTGGTTGCATATGGATCATAGAAGGAGAAAATTTCCTAAACGCTTTGACAAAACAAATGAAAAGGGTGTTGCTCATATCCAATTATCAGTTGATGATGTTTTGAGGCACTGTAGTTAGTTTACCCAAGTACCTTTTGGAAAGTTGATTATAAAGAGGAAATGGGATGACACAAATAGATTATATGGTTGGAGGAAGAAGAGCATATTTTTTGAGTTTCCTTGTTGACACAAGCTAAAATTGCATCATAATCTAGTTGTGATGCACATTTAAAAAATATTTATGAGAATATTATAGGGATGTTGATGGATATCAAAGATAAGAATAAGGATAATTTGATGGCTTGATTAGATTTAGTGTCCATAAGTGTAAGATAAGATCTTGATCCAATTGTTGAAGAGGATAGAGAAAGAGTTCCTATAGCATGTTATACATTGAGGGGTGATGAAAAAAATGCATTTTGTGAGATGTTTCAAAAGTTGAAGACACCTGATGGATATTGGTCAAATCTCTCCTGTTATGTGAAAGATAATGGATGAAATGCATGAAGAGTCATGATCATTATATCTTTCTTGAGTAACTTCTTCCTATTTCTATTTGTGGGCTCATTCCCCAATATGTTTATGAACCATTAATTGAATTGAGTTCCTTCTGTAGGAAATTGTGGTCGAAGAACTTGACCATGAAGGATTTGGATGCTCTTGAAAGTAAAATCCCTTACACATTAAGTGACTTATAAATGGTCTTTCCACTATCCTTCTTCACTTATATAGTGTACTTAGTCATTTATTTGGTAGAAGAGGTGAAGATTGTTGGGCCAATGAGATATAGTTGGATGTATCCAATAGAGAGATACTTTTTGAATTACTATTTTTTACATTCATTTAATTTTATAATTACATAACCTATCTCTGTATTTAAATTCGTATAAAAGTTTATGATATTAAGTATATGCATACCTTGAAATCTAATGTTCGAAACAAGGCATTACCCAAAGGCTCAATTGCAATGCCTTATTTGGCAAATGAATGCCTTACCTTTTGTTTAGGCATATAGATGACATGGCTATTAAGTTTAATCATAGATCTTGAATTGATGAAGTTAGTAATAATGACAAAAGAAATCAAATAAACATTTTTTAATGTATTGGGCATCCACTAGGGAAGCCTATCCTTCAAGACCTTAGGTTTGGAAAGTTTTATCAGGTTCATTTATATGTCCTCCATAATTGTGATGAGCTTCAAGAATTTGTAAAGTAATCACTTGTTATTCTAAAATTCATAAGAGTATTTTTCATATATGCAGTTTAAGTTCATATATGCAATTTCCTATAACTTTGAATTCGTTTTTATATGTAGGATGCTTTCAAATGATTTATGCAATATTTTTCATGTATTGATTTATCTATTGTGCCTTCAAATGATCCAGGTAAATGCTCAATTGATACTTAAATGTACAAATTTATGTTTTTATATGTACATAGGTAGATATTTAAAAATCTCTCCCATTATGCCACATAAATGGACTTGAATTTCTTTTCTTGATGTTATTATTTGTTTATATGACTAATAAGGTGGAAGCAAAAGGATTGCAACAAGGAAGTTTGTTGATAGAATTGAGATGACTTTAAACTTGCATAAGACTGCTGATCCAATGCCAAGAGAAACATTTGAACCTAACAATACTCTATCTTGAATAATAACTCAGTATATGCATGAAAATAGGTGTACAAGAAATGCGAAATGATGGTAATAGTAGTGAAGGTAATGTATTTTTATTGATTTTGTTTGTATATATAATTTTTATTCTTTCAAATTCTTATGATGTATAGATTGGCTAATCCTTGATTTTTTTTGTAATCTTATTTTTGTGATAGCATCATCTATTAGTGCTAAAAGGAAAAGGGGGCAGAGAGGAAAGTATAAATCTTATGTGATTCAGAAGAAGACATTTGGTGATATCAAAAAGTTAGTGTTTGACATACCTGACTATGTCCTCTAAACTGTTGGAGAAAATTCTAGAAATTAGGTAAATTTTTGTGGCCATATTGTGTGAAACAAAGCCCTTATGGACACATCTCCTTAGATTCAAGTGGAATCTAAGCATGGTAATGCAATGTACACACACACACACACGAAACATACACATATACATATACATATACATATACATATACATACACACATACATATATACATGTGTATGTGTGTGTATTCATTCTATTCCTTTTATAAATTGAAAAATATGTTAGTTAACTATATAGTTTGTTAGTTAACCATGTATTTTTTTTTTTTTTTTTTCACACCATAGAAAAAGTTTAGCATAATAGATAATAGTTAATTAGAAAATTATCAAGCCTGCCACTAATAAAAAGAACAAGTAAAATTATTTGGGATCCCACTCAGGCCTTCATGAGTTGAATTGTCTAGTAACTTGCCATCATCTTATCCTATTACTTGAATATTGACCACATTTTCCACAAAATCTCCCTCACACGCCTCCAGCGCAATTACTCTTTGCCTACTACATGGATAAATAAGCACACAATGAGTGATAATAGCTACTTAATAGTAGAGTTGATATTTGGGCTAGGCCACCTAGGACAATGCCTAGGACCTTAAGATAGGATAGGGTCCCATTTTATATTTTAATTGTACATGATTTATAAAAATACAATAATTAACAATAACTAAAGAAGAATAAGATTGAATGTTCAAAGTTCATTGAATACAATGGGCAAGTGTTATGCTAGATCGACTTATGAATAGATAGGACTACAGAGCATTAATGAGGGACTTAGTTTTTAGGCCTCACATTAAAACTATGTTATGTTTATTTATTATAAACACACATTTCTTTAATTCAAGATAATTCTTCATCTTAAAAGGTAATGCCGTTAATTAATTTTTAGAGATCACTACAAAGGAATACATCTCCTTTGAACTAAATTTCTTTCATCTTCTTGCTTTTATCATAAAAATAGCAATGGTGGTAGGCGATTTCTCCCAATCACGATGGTATAACACCATTATCAACCACCTTTTTTAACATCGAAGACCGCCCTTCATCATTTCTTTTGTTAATTTTTTTTACTAATGATCTTGTATATCCTTGTATTTTTACTTATTTTTTGTTTATGATTGTCTTTTATTCGATCTGCAACTACCACTTGCCTTTTATTCGTATGTTTTGTTTATCTTTTATCTTCCAAGGTTTTATTTTCACTATTATTAAGTTTGATTTGGTATAAGATCCTAATATGTTAAAGAAATAAAATAACAAGTTACACCTACTTCAAGCTTAATTTTTGTCAATTGCTTCTTTGAGTTATGTCTAATAATATCTATACAAGTTGTAAATTAGATTAAAAAAGAAAAAGGACACCACTCATTCCCATCTCCCAAAGGTGAAATATTAGAAGAAGAGATATTAAGAAAGAAAAATTATCATTATGAGTTATCAAGGTTTATGAAAGGAGCATCACACATCCCCACAAAAGAAAAATGTATAGGGTCAGAGCAATAATTGAAAAAAGAAAAAGAAAAAACATAAAAGAAGAAGAAGATATATAGAAAAACACTCATGCATCTTTCCCCACGAATTATGAAGGCATCACACATCTCCACAAATGAAAATGAAGTCAGGGTTTTTTTCCCACACACACATACACCTACATATACATACATGCATATATATATACACTCACACACACACACACTCACGCATACATACATACATACATACATACATACATACATACATACATACATACATATATATATACCCAAAACACACACGCACACACATATATATTCATTCTATTCCTTTTATAAATTGAAAAATATGTTAGTTAAACATATATTTTGTGTTTTATTTTATTATTTTATGTCACACCATAGAATAAGTTCATGATAATGGATAACAATCAATTACCCGGGTTAAAAGCATTTTTATTGTTTTCAATGCAATGCTTATATTATTATTGGAAAGCTCGCTTGGATTCTTTCTACAAAGAATGTGGGGATAAGTATGAGGAATATTGGGAAAATCCACCTATTGATTTTAACCCAAAAAATTAGAAAAAATGCTGTGAAACTTTTAATTCTAATAAATTTAAGGTACTTCTGTCCATTATTGATAAGTTTTTTTTACCTTACTTGTTTCTTTATTAGGTATATATTATATAACTTAATTTTTTTAATACTTAAACTAAAGAAAATAAGTCAACAAAACACCAAGAATTGAAATTCAGATAAATTGTGCCAACACACTATAGGAAACTTATTTTTCCTAAAGGTGGAAAATATGCTGGTAATAATATTAAATAATTATATTTAATAGATTTATTCATCTTTATAGAAAAAATGATTAACTAATGTGCCTTAATAGGTGAAGAAGAATGTTGATGTCAAGCCGACTACTGATGTAATTTAGCTTGTTGAACACACATGCACAAATGATCAAGGAGTATTGGAGTGGGTTATTGATGGACGATCTAAGAAAATTCATGTTATTCCTATATTTGGATTAACATCTTTAAACTCTTCTCCAAATTTTTTTTGTGATGTTTGTTTTTTTGTCAGATATTTATCACAAAAGAAGTTGTCATTGAATATGTTAGTTTGTACAAAGAATTAATTATAATAACTATGAATCTATGTGTATGTAAAATGTTGGGATTTGTATTGCAGGAAGACCTCCACTAGCTTGTGCAGTATAAGGATAAAGAAGGAGCCCCTCAAACACAGGAAGATATGTTACTTTATATTTTGGGCCCAATGTCTAGATACAAACGAGGGAAAGGTAGTGGGTGTGGTGGCTCTATTAGATCAAGGATTGAAGAAGAAGAACAACAAAAAATCATACAACAATAAAGTAAGATAGATGAGCAGCAAAATAAGATATCTAGTCTACAAAGTTAAATAGATGAGCTTAAAGAGAAATAAGATCAATCTATGGATTCTTTTGAAAAGCGAATACTAGAAAAGAGTCAAATGATGGCTACCAATATAATGAGGTAAATAATAATTTCTATACTGACCCAAGTTTATATTTATTCTATGATATGAGCTACTTTACATAGTGTAGAATTATTGAGTCTTATATAGGATCAAATATTTCAAAAGATAAAGTGTTTGATTAAACTTGTATGATAAAGAAAAATTCATAAGGATTCAATAGTCACTTAAGAATAGGTGAAAATATTGCGCTTTGGTAAAATGAACAAAAATGGGAAAACTTGATTATCTATGTTCCATAATTTTTTATATATATTTCTTGGATGATTATGTGGTCAAATAAAATTGTTCTATCCTTGAACTTTTGAATTCTTCCATAATCTCTCTAGAGGGTTGATTTGGAACTTGTAGATGGTTAGATGTCCATGTAAACAATTTCCCATTAGTGGTTTTGTTCTGTACAAAAGTAAACATGATGTGCTAATGACACTTATATTTTCCACACACACACACACACACACACACATACATATGTATGTACGACACATGTACTAATTTTGTTATTTATTCAGGTCCAAGAATACACTTGATTAACATATTTTTGTTATTAGTTGATGCATTGATAAGAAGATCATGGTTTTGGTTTCAGAAGTGTTTATCAATGCCTTTTTGAATAAAAATACTTGATAAGAGTGTTTTGCCAAGAACACTTTTAATGATGGTGATATCTCAAAATTACATGGGTTTGAACAATGGTTTCTCTTTTGACCAATTGTATAGGACAATTATATAATTGATGAATTATGTATTTCATATTAATGATCAAATAAATTTAATATTGATATTTGTATTTGATTAATATATGTATGGGATGAGAGTTTGATAAACTATCATGACTGTCACAGGTTATCAAGTGATAATTTATCAAAAATGTATGATCGGAATTTTTTGGAAATAAAGAAATTGTTGCCAAAAATAACATTAGCAATAAATATTTCATTGGTAACAAAAAATTCTTTGCAAAATATGGCAAATTATCATAAACAAGGAAATTGTTGCAAAATTATTGTATATTATTAGCAACATAAGTATTATTGCAAAATAAAGAATATTCTTGGCCTAAGAAAAGTTGTTGTAAAATACATTGTAAATTATTGTCAACAAAATATTTTTTGCAAAATATAGACTATTTTTAGCCATAGGAATATTGTTGTAAAATACATTGTACATTATTGGAAACAAAATATTTGTTGTAAAATATAGAATATTTTTAGCTGCGGGAAACTTATTGCAAAATATATTGTACATTATTAGCAACAAACAAGTCGTTGTAAAATATAGAATATTATTGGCAATAATAGTATCATTGCAAATAACTATTTTTTATTTACAATAGAAAAATCATTATGAAATATAATTATAATACATCACCTATGCTAATAATTTATGACAATAAAGCTATTTTTAGCTACAAGGTTATCGTTGCCAAAGTAATTGTTTTATGGCTACAACAAAAAGGTGTTGCAAAAATCTTTAGTTATGCTATAATAGGCAACAAAAAGTAGTCATTGCCAATAATACATTATTATTGGAAAAGATATATTTGGAAAAGAAATATTTCGTAGCCAAAATTAACTTTTATTGTAGTGAACTTAAAGAGAAAAGAGTGAAGAAAAAAAAAAGCAAGGCAACAAGACTTTTGGATCTATCGAACAATAATCTATAATTATATAAAAATTAAGTTCTCTGGTAGATAATATACAAACAAAGCTATTCATTCATTTGATTTCCATCTTCATTGTATAGGGTTACAAATCGTAATGGGTAGAAAATTTGTAATATGTGATAACGATTGAAATAAAGGTATATCTACAACAAAGTTTCTCTTCAAGAAAGTGTTCTAAAATATCTAATTAGATTTTGTATTGCCTTAGTTAGTTATTTTTCATTTCTATATATGGTGCATTATTTTGCTCTTTTATATTTTAACCAACATTTTATCCTTTATAATAATTGTAATGCCTTATCATGGTTTTGTTACTTTCTATATTATTTTTTGTACTCATTATTCTAAAATTTATTATCACAATATGTTAAAATCTATCTAGATATCACTATAATGTCGTGCATTATACAACTGAGTGATACTAGTAGTAAAAAAAATCTTTTTCAACTTATTAACCATTAAAAGCTTCCCCCCGAAAAAAAAAAGATTATCTAGTAGTATTGATGCATAAATAATAGTTCTAATATATAAATTACACACAAAACTCGACAAAAGATAGAGAGAAGACAACACTAAAGGAAAAAAAATTGAGAATAGGCAACCGAGGATAGAATTAGAGACAGAATTCTCTCCCAAAGGAACCAATAAATGAGAATTTTATTTCTCCTCCCTACTCCACTCCAAATGGAAATTACAAACCTATTAAATTAAATTTTAAGATTAATATAAATATAATGAATAACCATAGTAGATGAGCATATTTGTGTTACTATGAGGAATAACCTATCAGTGGAAGGAATATTTGCAAGTGCAATTTAATCATAAAGTTATTGTGTTTATTCTTAATTTCTTTCTTTTATATATGTATTCTTAATTATGTATGTCATATGTATTAATTTTTAGTACCCGTATTTTATCAATTGTTAATTGTTATCGCACCTAAATATTATAGATCTTAAATTATGGTGCTTGGGTAGAGAAATCATATTTGTAATTAATGTTTAAATTCTTGTCACTTATATGAAAACCTAATTAATTTTAAATTTAGGATTAAGGGTTATAGTTATTTTTTTAGGATTGGATTAGTAATTAATCAAAAAAATAAGAATTAATTTAATTTAGGGTCCTCATAAGTAACTGAATTAAATTAAAATATAATTTATTCTAGTTGTGTTAAAAATGTGGGGTTTTAATTTGACTAGATCTAATGAGTTTTCTTAGAAGGTAATGCAATTAATTTATCTCTAGATTAATTAAAAAGAAAAAGTTAATTTAGAGAGGATAATTAGTATCACAAAAAATATATGAGTTAGCTTAATTATATAACGATAGAAATCAATAGAGTTAGTGGTTAATTTTTACAATTAGCCTACCAAACTTAATTATTTATGTATCCAATGGTTTGTATGAATTTAATAAAGAGGTTGGGATGGAGAATGGTATAGTTCAGTTGTTAACTAATTTAATTCTACATATATTTATATATATATATTATTTATCTTTTAGTTACTAGAGTACATCAATTATTAGGTTAGTTATTATTTTTAGTTTATTATTTAAGGTTTCCTCATATCAGCCCCTAAATCTTTCCTAATAAAAGAATAATAGTTTTGTTTTCTTATTTTAATATTTTATTATTCTATGTAGTTCAATTATTTAATTCTTTTATACAATATTTTAGAGTTTAAAATTACATCCTCCATGTGTGAAAGACTATTTTGTACCCCATGCTAGATTTTTAATTATTATTTGGCTTATAAATATGTTTAATTGAATAATGGTAACATGT
Source organism: Tamarix austromongolica (assembly GCA_039764185.1). NCBI lineage: Eukaryota > Viridiplantae > Streptophyta > Magnoliopsida > Caryophyllales > Tamaricaceae > Tamarix > Tamarix austromongolica. The sequence continues at coordinate 8,659,256 of CM077810.1, forward strand.
TACCATTTTTTTTGCAATGTTTCTAGAGAGGTGTATGTTATTTTTATTCTAAACTCTAACTTAATAGAAAAAAATGGATTTTTTGTTATAAATAAATATTTTTAAAGCATTAGATTTTATGATTTTGATTTTTTTTCCTTTTATCTTTCAATTTCATATACTTATATGTAGTTGCAAAATGGAAAATTTGTTGGAGAAATCAATGAAGAGAGCTTACAAATCTTATTCGAGGAGTTAGACATTCAAGAATATTATTTCAGACGAATGGCTACACTCAAGCAATTTTCATAACCAAATATGGAAGACCAACCTCTTTATATTTTTCTTTTATGAACTTGCAAGATCTTTTAAATTTAATTGTATTTTTCTTGATATACTTCCTAAATTTTATGGATGTTTAGGACTAGATTTAAATAGGCATTTAAAGGAATTTTTAGTAGTCTACTATAATATGAGGTCAGAAGGTGTAGAAAAACATGTTAAACTACAAGCTTTTACTTTCTCTATACATGATTTAGCTAAAAGATTGGTTGTACTATCCACCTACTAGATGCATTAATACATGAGCTCAATTGCAAAAAACTTTCCCTATAAAATTATTTCCTACTAGTATAATAGGATCAATAAGAAAAGAAATCTATAGAATTAAGTAAAATTCAAATAAGTCACTATATAAATATTGGAAAAGATTTAAAAGACTTTGGGCTAGGTGCCCTCATTATTATATTAGTTAATTATTTATCCAATATTTTGATGAAAGCTTGATACCTCATGGTCGAAGGACGTTAGATGTAGCAAGTGGAGGTGCATTTGTAGATAAAACTCATGATCCAGCTAAACAACAAATATCTAATATGGCTAAGAATTCACAATAATTTGTAACTAGGAATGCTATAAGAAAAACAAATAGAGTTAGTGTAATACCCCCAAATTTACTACTGAAAAATTTCGTTTACTTTTAAAGGAGTTTAGCGGAAGCAAGAAAATAAAACTGTAAATCCGGGGGTATTACCGCCACACTTAGTACCAGATCGATTCATGCTTACCGACCCGATACTAAGTGCTAAGGCTAAAAAGAATAGAACCAAAACAAATCATTCGTAAAGCATAAGTTTTACGGTATCAAAGTGCGAAAGTCAAAAGTTACATTCCGAAGTACAATTTAAAAATTCCAAATGTCGGAGGACTTAAAATAATGGAATAACAAAGTACGATAATGCAAAGAAACAAGATAGGGGAAGTTCTCTAGCCACGTCACTCTCGGCCCCCAAGCTAGATCCAGACTCAACTCTCAGCCTTGAAAATGCCACAGACATCGTCCCCTACCTGCAAAACTCAGATGGGACTTCTGCTTGTGGGAATGAGCAGCACCCATGAAACGGGTGATCAGTACGCTACATACTGAGTAAGGGAACAGACGCACTAAGGCCCACATGCACAGAAGTACATGAACAAGCAGACATAGCATGTGAATAATAAACAATAACACAGATGAACAATGCTGGTTACGAATCAGATAACTTTCTCATGAGATCTCAGACAATTATAACGATTCACATCATAGTCTTTATCGATCCATGTGAGTGCGGGAGCCCCACTATTATAGCCGGTGGAACGGTCGCGAGGGCCATGCCCTGCCACTATTATAGCCGGTGGAACGGTCGCGAGGGTAATATACCCTGCCACTATTATTTGCCGGTGGACCGGTCTGGCCCCGACTCACAAGGTATTCCACTGTAATTATTAGTATCTTTCCATGTCTTATCACTTTACGTTTGGTTTGTTGAGCACGAAATCCCCCACTATTATGGCCGGTGGAACGGTCGCGAGGGCACATGCCCTGCCACTATTATAGCCGGTGGACCGGTCTGGGTTCGGCTCAAAATCTTTCTCTGTAAGTCGTTAGTGTTTTAATGTATCTTATTCGAGGGCATTTCACCTTTGTCATGCATGGCCAGAGATCTCAACACATCACATCAAAATCGAAGGTATATGCGTACTATCACATATTAATGAGGGCACATGCACACAACCTGATTCCAAGCCACGCCACACATGAAACAGTTAGAATAATGGCTTTTAAGACCACGACACATAAATCATATAGAACATCCATGGCACGTAGGACACATGTCACACATTCAGCCTTAGCTATATCCCTACTCGGTTTAGGTTACCGAGCTATCTCCCGCGCTTATATTAGTCCACTAAACACCCTTTGTAATTATCATACTTAACACATTTCTCACATCAGAAACCCAAATCATGACCCTCAGACTCAACTCTCCCTCATACCTCACTCCTCCTCATTTATTCTTATTATTTCATTTTTCTTTTTCCACCTTCTCAAATTAGGGTTTCCTTCCCAAACCCTAGGTACCCTTATATGACCCTACGTACTATTTTTCACCTCGAGCCTCCAGAATCCCAAACAGACCTTTCATACGTAAGGTTCGCCCCCATGTCCCAAAGTAACTTTTCATACGTAAGGTTCGCCCCCATGCGAACCTTAACCTTCCCATGCAAACCCTATCATATCCACCATGCCAACTCTATCATTCCCATGCAAACCCTAGTTTCCCCCATGCAACCTTATTTTCTTCCACTCTTCTATTTATTTAATTCCCCTTCTTCTCATCATTTCACAGATTATAGATTACCTAGGTCATCCTTACCTACGTTAACCAACTTACTTCCCCTTGGTTATCATAATTTCTTATTTTTCTCTTTCGACTCCCCCTTCCACAACACCTCATCAAATAACCTAGCATGCATGTCGTAGGGGTCACATCACATCACATCATATTTGTATCATACCATATTAGCACATATAGACAAGTGCATGAGAACGTACCTCGGTTCCATGCTGCGCTACACAGTAAAATAGATAACATACACAAAATACAGCATATAATTTGTACGAGGCATCCAAGGTAAGTAAAACATGTAATACACCCAGGCGGCCTTAGTTATGTCCTTACCTAAATCGGCGTCGGGCTTGGAGCACGCTCCTACGTCTCTTGGGGGCTTTGACTCGGTTCACCTCTAAGAGGGAAATGCTAAGGGTTAATCTCCCTCTAATTTTCCTATCTTACCCCTATCATGGCCTAATACTAAGGCTAATATTAATAATAGGGGTTTATAAACAAAGGGTAGGGTTACTACTATTCTCACGATAGCTTAAATGGATTATCACTAATTAAAGTAGGTTTTAGCAAAATCCAGAGTATTAAGGTGAGGGTTCCAATATTAATAATAATAATTACTAATAATACAGGCAATAATAAGAATACTACTAATAATAATAGTACTCATAATAAGAATAATGATGGCTATAATGATAATAATGATGATAATATCAATAATAATGGTAATAATAATAATAATAATAATAGTAGAAGTAGTAATAGTAATGAAAATAATAATAATAATAATATAGTAACGTTGATAATAATAATAATAATAATAATAATAATAATGATAATAATCATAATACTAGCAACAACCTCATAACCATGATAATAGTAATGATAATAATAATAATGATAAGGGTAATAATAATAATAATAATAATGTTAATCATACTAATAATAGTAAGAATACTGCCATAATAATAATAATAACAAGGATAATAACAACATCGGTCATAGTTAGAGTAATAATAATGGGAATAATAATAATAATAATGACAATAGTAGTAATAATGATAGTAATGCTCATAATAATAATATTAATAATAATAATAACACCAATAGTAGTAGTAGTAGTAGTAGTAGTAGTAGTAGTAGTAGTAATAATAATAATAATAATAATAATAATAATAATAATAATAATAATAATAATAACAATAATAATAATAACAATAGTAATATATTAGAGGTACTAAGGATGTTAGTCATACTTAAAGTAACACATGTAATAATAATAATAATAATAATAATAATAATAATAATAATAATAATAAATGACAATAATAATTATAATAACAATAAGAATAGTAAGAGTAGTAATAATAATAACGATAATAATAATAGTAATCATAATAGTAACGATAATAGCAGTGACAATAATAATAAGGATAATAATAGTAATACTAGCAATATTAACAATAATAATAACTTAATAGGGTCTTGTATTGCTTAATACCATTAATTAGAAGTTCTTAGGGGAAAAGTTAGGGCCTGCTAATGATAATAATAATGATAATAATGGTAGTATTAATAGTAATTACAGTGATAGTATTAATAATAATTAGGTTAATGATAATTATAATAACATTAACAATAATAGTTAATAATAATACTAAAATTTATTAACCACTTCTATTATTCCAGGTCTAAGGTTCAACTGTCCAAGAAATTTGGGGCAACCTGGCTGAGGTGGTGGCGGCGGCGGCGGCGACGACGGCGCGGCGGTGGAGGAAGGGAGAAAAGGAAGAAAGTGGAGCTGGAGGCTAGGGAAGAGGGAAGTAGGGGAAAATGGAGGTGTAGGGTGGTAGAGCAGGAACCGCTGGTTGATTTGGGGGGTAGTGACGGAGCTGAAGGTGGCGGTGGAGGCGGCGCCGGCGGCACGAAGGTGGCGCCAGGGGACGAAAGGCTGTTTCGGGAAGGCAACTTCGCGTGGCCAAGGCGACTCGTGCGAGGCAAGGCAGGGGGAGCTAGTAGTCTGGTTGTGTAGAGGGAGGTGCAAGGAGGATGTTGGTGGCGCGGGCAGGCGGCAACGGTGGCTGAAGGCGGAGGAAAGGGCGGCTAAAGGTGGGGCGGTGTGCGGCTCTAGTTTTCTGGGTTCCAAATTTCGAACCCGATTAAGGCAATGGTTAGGGCTATTTATAGGGAAATTGGGACGGGAAACGACAAGGCTCGAGGGGGAGTAGGGGGTTAGGGTGTTGCGTGTCCAGCGAGGCCTGGCCGGCGCAGGTCTGCTGTTGCAGACCGAGACTCATCGGGCGGAGAGAGAGTGATTTCGTGTGGGAGAACACTACACCGATTGGTCAAATCCACAGGGAAGACAACGAGGTGGAGAGGGATGAAAAGACGGGAGCAATGGCGTGGCGTTGAAGGCTTTCTTTTCCCGGCAAAAATTTCGGTTGCAGGCGGCGGAAGGACAACGGTGTAAGGAGGAAGGAGAAGAAGAGGCTCGACCGGCGGTCCAGCAGAAAAGAAAAGAAAGAAAGAAAAAGGGGCGGGCCGAACCGGCCGGGAGAAAAGGGGAAGGAGGGACGCGGGTGAGGGACGGGCCGCGAGGGGGTGCTGGGCCTAGAAGGCTGGCCCATTCGGGGGGAAATAAGGAAGAGAAGGGGAAAGAAAGAAAAAGGAAAAAGGAGGGAGAAAAGGAAAAAAGGAAAAAAAAGGAAAAAGAGGGGAAATTAGTGGTTGGATTAATTAGCATGATTTGGTTAATTGGGATGTTTAATAATATATAAATATTACAATAATAATTAAATTATCTTTTTAGGTTAATTTAGGGATTTTTTTGAAAGAAATTTCTTAAATTCCATTTTAATTAACAAAACACTCTAATTTTCTCCAATTAAATTATTTATAAAGTTTATATTAATTGAAGTTATTTTATCCTTCTTATTTTAAATAAAATAATTTATTTAATTAGTTTCTAAAATAAAACCCTTAATTATCTTAAAATACCACAAGTCCTCCTATTTAAAACACTTATAAATTTCTTCTTGATTTATACTAATTAATTCCCTTTTACTTCACTAAAAGTAGTTTATTTTAATTAATTTCTTAATAATTCCCTATTCGGCCATGATTTCCTAAATTAGGGTTTTAGGGGTATTTCAGTTAGTGAAGTTTATGCGCGAGTTATTTAAGATTAACTTAAAGAAAATTCTAACCAATTTGCTCATTTAACTCCTCTTATGTTTGATATAGGGGGAATTCATCGGATATCAATGCCCAACACCTGATCTAACAAACAATCCAAAAATTCCAAGATCTAATTGAGTGAACAACAACAACATAAGAATAGTTGGGGAAACAACAACGATATTTATTACATAAAATAGTAGTTACTACAAGTAGAATCAAACAATTATCACTGTATCACTTTGTACACAATCTTCTTAAGAACATAAGAGAATACAAGAGGAGATGGTTTGGACGGGGTTGGACAGTGTACCTCATACCACCAGAATTTCATACACATCTATTTATAGAAGTACATAACTGACCTAAAATAATGGTAGAAAAGATGAAAAATCATGGTTCATGTTAAAAAATATGTAGGCAAGTATTTGTTTTAGAACTCTCAACTTTTGCCAAAGTACTATAAGACCAAGTATACTAAGCATGTTCTCAAACAAGGGCCCTCTGTGTTTTCTCTCTTGATCACCTTTTAGCTCCAAACTTCTCTAAACACATGAACATAATAATCCATGTGAGGCCATACACACAAATACAAGCCATGATTTCACCATCTCTATTAAAGAGGTCACGTCACTTCAGCAACAACAACATAATACCACAAGGTAGAATCAACATCCAAAATAACCTTTAAGTCTGACACTAGCTCCAACACACCAATACTACTATCTATAGTATATAAGGCATAACTAGCTCTAATACCAATTATATAAATTTTTTTATCATATTTAAATGTCTAAGATCTAATCTAATAGGGAAAAAAAAGTTAAGATCTAATTAGAACACAGGAGTAATAAGGAAAACAACAATACTTTTTACTACATATAGCACTAGAGATTACAAAGAGAATAAAGCAATCTTCATAATATCACTCAACATACAATTCTCTCAAAAAAATAAGAGAATAAAATAGGAGAGAGTTCTCATAGCCTTAGGTGTGTACCACATACCGCTAAGAAGACATTTTCTTATAATTTATAATACCAAAATTGATGTGCATGGGAGTAGACTAACTATGGAATTCAATAATGCCACGAGATACCCTAGTGATGTCAACTTTTTGTGATCATTATATATTATTAATGTTATTGATTTGATTGTTCAGGAAAATTTTGATGAGACTCATATGAATGAATAGTTATGTGAGTTTGAATCTACTGAATCATCGGATTTCGATGAGAAAACCTTAGAAACTAATTCTACACTAATAGGGTATAACGTTTCTTCTCCTTTCCTTGCTTTACCCCTCACTTATTTAAAACTTATACCTTCGATTTAGTTAGTAGTTGAAGTAGAACTTAAACCCCTATCTTCTAATCTTATGGATTCTTTTCTTAGGAAAATTTAAGACTTTGCCTCTAATTATTTTTAGTTCTCTAACTCCAAATCCATATGATAAATTTTTATGCATGTTAAGGGAACATAAAGAAGTTATAGGATGGATAGCCAAAATTTATGTATGCATATAATTCTCCTAAAAGATAATGCTAAATATATTAGAGAGTTACAACATAAGTTAAACCCTTATATGATAGAAGTTGTAAAGAAGGAGATTCTAAAGTGGTTAGATATAGGTGGTGATGTAGGTGCATCTAGTGCATATAATGATTCTCAAGGTAAGAAAGAATTAGATTTCTTAGCAATGGAGCCAATCATTTTAAATATTCTTGAAAATATGTTTATGCTTGGTATTGAAAACAATTCAAGATATTCTTGCAGGTATATTACATATTTTCAAGGAGAAGACATTAACACATCAAAAGAGACTTAAAGTGTACAAGCATTCAAAACATGCAAGGCTATGGCATACATTGGATGAAACTACAACAAGATATAGTGATTTTATCATTAGTTATATTAAACTTGTTGTAAACCCTAAGTGTGTTTTATGTGAGCTAAGGTTTTGTTGTAATTTCATGTATATACCATAGTTGATTGTGTGGCTTTGTAATGTTAGTCATTAGTATCATTTAGATGATGATATTATGAGTAAGTTTAGGTATGATATAGTCTTAATTCAAGAGGATTAAATTCATCCTGGATTAAGAGATTTAGCCGGCTAGTTTAGAGTTAATGTCGACCACCTTACCTATATATACTCCTAAGCTTGTACACACCAAATAATATAGTATCATTTGAACAATAACCTCAAGTTTAATGCTTGTTTTGTCTCTCCTTTTGAATAGTATCTAGCTAGGAATTGTTTGGGGCATTAATTTTTTTCATTCGAAGTTGAATGTGCCTTCAACCTTCGAAGAACACCAACCCTTCCTCCTGCATCCTTCATCAAGTTTAATCTTCTTAAACTAACCTATTTCTTGCAATTTCAACCTACCAATGTAAGTATCAATTGATGATAGATCCTAATCATTTCCCTTCCCTTTGATTCACATCAAGTGTAATTTATCCTATCTCATACTCTAAATGGGTAACTCTTATTCTTGTAGTACCAAAGAAAATTGAGATTACTATGGTAGGAAATGATAAAGGAGAGTTCATACCGACTAGAGTATCTAATTGATTTATAGTTTTCATAGGCTATAGGAAATTGAATTCAGTTACTATAAAATATCACTTTCCATTTCCCTTAATCGATTAGATGTTGGAGAGATTAAGAGGAAACTATTTATTTTACTTCTTAGATGGGTACTCTAGATATACCCAAGTTGCTATTACTTTGAGGATCATGAAAATACCTCTTTCACTTTCTCCTTTGGCATATTTTTATTTAGGATAATGGATTATTGAGTATGTAATACCCCTAGTACATTTCTTAGATACAGGATGAACATATTTTTAGATCTTATTGAATATAATATGGAGGGTTTTATGGATGACTTTAGTTTATTTTGTGAATCTTTTGATATGAGTTTCCATAATCTATCTCTTGTGGTGAAAAAATGTATTGAAGCTAATCTTAGGTTGAACTTTGAGAAATGTCATTTCATGGTAAAGTAAGGTGTAATGTTAAGGCATGTTGTGAGTTCAAAAGGTTTGGAAGTTGATAAAGCATAGATAGAATTGATAAGCTCATTATCTTATCCTACTTGTGTGGATGACAATAGATCATTTTTAGGGCATGTTGGATAAGTGTAAAAAGGCTTTTGATTATTAGAAAGAGAATTTGACTACTCCCCCTATTATTCATTCCCCTTAAGTGGAATTTACCATTTGAAATAATGTGTGATGCAAGTGATAAAGTAGTAGAAGGCATAATAGGGAAAAGGAAAGAAAAAAAAACCTGATATGATTTATTATGCTTGTAGATCACTTGATCTTACGTAACGTAATTTCAATGTGACTGAAAAAGAAATGTATGAAAGTGTCTTTGCTTTTTAAAAATCATTCTTACTTGCTTGGGACTAAAGTGACTACCTTTTATGACCTTACTACCCTTAGATTGTTGAAAAAGAGAGAATCAAAGCCTGGATTTTTAATATGGATGCTTTTGTTACAATAGTTTAACTTGAAAATTAGAGATAAAAAATGGTGTTGAGAATCTAGTAGTAGATCATTTAAGTAGACTAGTTTGTAAAGAATACTAACCTATGATTTTTGAGTTCTTTCCTATTGAACAACTATATTCATTGATTCTTGATCCTCCTTAGTATGTAGACATGGTAAACTATTTGGTGACTAGGATTTTTGGGATGATCCATATCTTTAGAAGTCTTGATTTGATTAGGTTATTAGAATATATGTGAATGAATCAAAATATTAGCCTATCGTGAAATTTTATCATAGTTATGATTTTGGAGATCGTTTTGTTCCTAAGAGAACTACACATAAAGTACTTGGAATATGGTTTTTATTTTCTTGCTTTATAAGATTTACGTTCATATTTAATGCATACTTATCATCAAGTAAATGATTTGAAATTATATTCAACATTTTGAAGGTATAGAAAGTGTATTTATTGGCTTTATTGAACAATGACCATAATACGTATAGCTTAAGTAGTATTTTCTTTCAAACACTACACACACACATATATATAATTCTATGTTATTTTTTATTCCTATTTCAAAGAAAATTTTTAGTAAATCAACAATACAAATATTATTTTACATACACTATAAGTAATATTTGAAATTTTCATTTATGTGAAAATACATATGCATTGCATGAAAATGTAGAATTGTACTATACGATATTAACATATTGATAAAGGCAAATATAACAATGATGACAATGATAAAGATAACAACCATGCCAATATATATGGTATGGTCGATAATCTTTAGTGATTGTGTAAACCACTGATTTCAAACAAATGGTAACAATTTTATTAAATTAAAATATCATTTATTAGAATTATCATATAAATAAACAAAAATTATATCATAATGTTCCTAATTATTATTTTTTTACAAAAATAGATTCATATTGATATACTTTCAACAAAAATAATGTGGCAAAATAAACTTTGGCAAAAGATTATCACTACAGAAAATTGTATTTTTAATAACCAACAATTTTTATAGTTAATGGCCAAATTTTTGTTACTAAAGTTAATAACTTCCAAAAAATTTATTGGTCATTATTTCTTCCTCACTAAAGGCTTTAAATATCAACTAAAGTTTTTTGATCTCTAAAGCAATAACGATGGCATATTATATGGGTTGCTAAAATAATAGTAATAACGTATGGCGTTGGTCACTAAAAGCAATAAGAAAAGCATATAATGCTACTTGCTAAAAGTAATAGTGACAAGGCATGATGTTGGTTGTTTAAAATAATAACAGTGATATATGATATTGATCACTAAAAGTAATAACAATGTCGTGTTATGTTGGTCTGCTAAAAGCAATAGCGACGAACAAAATACGCCATCATAAATAATATTAACAATAATTTTTTATTGCAATTAAAAAAAGTATCACAACCATAACTACCAATTTATGTATCTCTTTTTTAGAGAAAAGAGGGCTAGATTATTACTATGGTTCAAACTTTATCCTTCCTCACAAGAAAGACAATTGTATGGAGATTATGCTCTAAGGAATTCATAGAAAATGGTGCTATATACTTAATATAATATGGATATCATCTCCTAGTCAATGTCAACATAGCACTCAAATACTCTCAATTGCATTTTCTTGTTGCAATAATTGTTATTATTAATGTATTTTTTTAATTGCTACATAAATTTAATGACGTAAACCTTATGTGTTACATTTTAGGCTTTAGCTTAGATGGATTCTAGCTACATTTATTGAATATGGAACTAGCCAATATGAGCCTTCTGACAATATTCTTGTCTTCTTTTTTATTTTTTATTTTTTTGACATCATTTTGATTTATTATTATTATTTATAAACCTTGTAGTTCAATGATTCTTTTGTTCATATATGTCATTTACCATGCGTGTCAAAGTTAGGTTCTTAATTTTTTTTATGTTGATTGTGAACTAGGCATTCAATGTAAGACATTTGGCAACCTCTGATCCTTCAAGTACATGTGCCTTTGCTCTTTATCTTTTGCTAACATTTAGTGGCATGCATAGTTCTTAGCTTGCAACCTTCAATTTCTACTTCACTTACCCATATTTTTGTTATTATGTTTCTATATAGATAAGTTTGTCATTCCTTATTGCCAAATTTTTTAGGTATCCTAAGGTAGCAATATGAATTTCTTAAATCACATTATATGAAGATGAAAATCACCATATGTAGATAATTTGAATTTAGTTAGATCCAAACTAGCTAGTTAATATTATGAGATAACCAGTTAGGATCATACTCATATTGATTAACACATTTAACAATTTTAACAAACCTTATGTTTAAAGGAACCTAGCATCCTCTGATGTTGATAGAGAAGCAAGCATTTCATCTATATCATCATCCACATTCTCTTCATTTTGTATTAAACATCGAAATCATGCACTTTTCAAAATATTCTCCATAATAGTTTCTTTTTTATTCTTGTTCTCGATCTTTTCTTCTTTTATTTAAAGAGAAGCATTCTATGCCTTGATATCTTCCAAATTTTTTATTGCCTTTTTAAGGGACTATAATGACTCTAGGCTTCACTCCACCACCATAGCCAAAAACATAGTCCTTTATTTGAGCGACCCCATGCACACATCCGACCACTTCAACATAAGTAAGGGAGGGTTTAGCATCTTAGACCTCAATAAATTGAGACTTCAAGACAAAGAATGTTAAATAGGTAATAAAATATATATAGAACTAATAAAATGAATGATATATGGAAAAAAGGTGCACATGGATGTTTGGAACCTCGATTGTAGCACTATATTCACCCTTTTTATGGATTCAAAATTAATTGTGCCATAAGTTGGATTTTTTTCCATATTTTCCTCTTTATATAATATTAAAAGATTTGTCTATAATGATTGAAAACAAGGAAAAAATAATTTATTGGAAAACTTTATCTCTTTCCTATCATAAGCAAATACATATGATATGTACCATATTATAGGTGATCTCTCGATAAGGCTTGCTACCACTACGATGAAGACATTTTTAATCCATCATCAAGTAGTTGTTGTTATTTCCTTATCTCATTTTTTGTGAACATTTATTTTATTATATGATAAATAAGAGAAGAATAATTAACAAGGAAATCGAATATAAAAATAAATTTCTAATTAATTATTTATAAGTGATTTACCACAAACTTGGGACTATGATAGTAACATGTAAGCTTTAATTGTTCATGAACATCCATGCCAATAATAGTTATGTGATTTTCTCCCCTCTAATTGTTCCTCAATTCTTTTATTTGACGAAGAATAGAATTTTGTAACTATACATGTCATCATTGGAGAACTTATCCTACAACACAAAAGCAATGAATCAAAAGGAACTAAGAATTAACAAGTAAAAGAAAACTATTATATGAAAAAGTAGAAAAAATTTATCTTGCTCAAGTAAAATTAAATGAAGTATCAAGATGAACACTTGAAATTATTTATTTTTGTTGCAACACATAGGTAGTCCTTGTGTTTTTGTTCAATTGCACTCCAAGAGTGGATTTAAATAGTCATTATATCACAATCACAAACTAATTTACCTATGTGCCTGCTCCACTCGTGGTTATTATCTTTAGCAACACGAACATTAAATAATTCATAGGTAGCTTGTTTCAAGTCTTAACACTTTTCCATACCTATTTATATCTAGAAGCTTCCAAATCTTTTGAGTAGAATTATCTATTATATAAAACTATTAAAAAAAAGTGAATATATAATAATAATAATAATAATAATAACAACAACAACAACAACAACAACTTATTACATTATACCTCTATTTTAAGCTTCACTAGAGAAGATTGGGAGACATTTTCAGCATTAGCATGATTGTTTCCACTTAGGGAAGCAATTATTTTGCCTTAAAAAGTAGCATCTTCATTGAGGAAGTGTGGAGGTGGTCCATTTGAGCTACAGGGACATTAGTAGT